>OVBX01001058.1:0-29616 GCA_900406325.1 Erucastrum elatum | reverse complement strand
CGGGTTTCTTCGAAATGTCCTCGGTTTTTCCTCAGAAAATTCCGAGGACCATCATTTGCCCACGGAATTCTCTCGGAATGTCGCTGTTTTCTTGTAGTGGAGGTCACAACACTTTCAAATCCAGTAATTCCAAATCAGAAACCCATTTGCTCATATCCCTTATATATTAATTGAAAAACATTACAACATTGTTTTGTAGCCATATTTCACCATGATAAAGAAATTCAGAATTATTAGAAAAATATGTTTGTCCATCTTAGCTTATATTATATTTTTATTAAATTAACTATCAAATTGATAAATAGTGTACGAAATAATATTTTTTCACTTTTATTAAATAAAATCTACAGAATTACCTAATATGATTAATATTTATATGACAAATGATTATGAATAATAAATATTTGATAATAACTTTTTTTTATCTTAGCTCTTTTTTATTTAATTTTATATTATTAAAAAGATCAAATAATCACATTAACCATATAATAAATATAATATGTTATATTTGAATTTTTAAAATCACTATAAATTACTAAAAACGTTAAATGTCTCACACAAAAGATGTGATTAATGATTTAACTTTCTTTTTGTAATAACAAGATACAAATAATCATAGATCGTATGAATATGAAGTCTCATATTAGAGACACTAATATTATATAATAATATAATTTAAAATTAAACTATATACATAAATATGTTAATTTCTAAGTTTTTATTGAAAAAGTATTGAAGCCCTAATATTTTCATCTTGAAATTTGCTTTGAAAAAATTGCACATTAGAAATTTTGTGTTTATCATATGAATATAAATTCTCAATAATAAATATTTATATTAAAATATACTTTATATCTATTTCCATGTCATTGAAATTTAGTTATATATTTGCCGACAAAAAAAAAGAAATTTAGTTATATACCCTATTAAACAAATAAAATGATTATTTTGATTTAACTACCAAAAGAGTATCGTAAATAAACAATAGAATTTTTTGGATGTATATCTTTACTATAACTTAATTATATACATAATGTAAAATGAACACAAATAAATAATATATAAAAATTATTATTCTATGTGATGTTGCGCAGTTGCGCGGATCTTAACCTAGTAGAGAGTTATATGGACAGAAGTCTTTTTATTTATTTTTTATTTTTCGATGAAAGATTTATATGTGGACAGAAATTTGAACTCCTTTTTCATTAATTTATGAACCATTCGTTGAGATTTGCAAGATTTATGCCTTTGAGAGTTTTTTTTCCAAAAAAGTGAAGAATTACTAGACACATAGGCCCTCTGCGGATAAACAAGGTCCTTTAAGCATTCGTCTACTGTGTGAATAATACAATCTTGATTTGTCTTTATTTTTTTTTTTGTTTAACCAGGTGTTGACCACCCTTTGGGCGATCCACCACCTAGGCCCGGCGCCAGCCTTTGCATGTACCTTTTACGGCCCTGGGCACGCCTTCCCCTCCCCGCGAGTCGAACAGCCGACTTCCCTCCCCTTCCAAAGAGGTTGGTACCACTGGACTACGAGGTCCTGGGTGATTTGTCTTTATTTTATCTTTAGTGTAACGTGTATTAAATTTTAGATGACTAGTTCAAAATTGAATTCGAAACAGAAGTTAGTGAGTTACGTTCTGCATCTCGAAAGAGATTGTGTATTAGACGGTTAAGAAACTTTACGTTCAGTAAATGATTATCAAAACTAAATGACAGTAGTGTTTGATTATCTAGACTAGAGCTTTCCACCGCGCTACGCGAGGTTAATACTTCCAATTTTATTTATTTATCAATTTATATGCATATATTATGTGTTGAATATGTTTTTTTTTACTTTTTTCAAGAAAAGAATGATAATAGTTTTTATTGATATGAAAAATCTCTACAAAAACACGAAGCACAAAATTATATGGGGAAACATTTAATGATTCTTCTTTGGTATGGTTTTGTTGATCTTCTTATTTTAGGTATCAAGTGAAAAGATGAAGTGAATCTCAGTTAGTTAACTCTGATCTTTCCTCTAATATTTTGATGATTTTGATGGTGGTACTAAAGTAATTACTCTCGCTATTTTATAAAGGTTGTCATTTTGATTTTTTTTTTGAAAGAATGTTAAATTTATCCAGATAAAAAAAGCTTTTGTACAAACTAAAATCTAAGCTCTAGTTTGTGTAACTTTGGATTGAAAAGAAAAAAAAGAGTATTATTCTCTAGTCTCAAACGAAACAGCCATTTTGATATTTTTTTATTATACAAAGAGTGTCATTTTGATTTTCAATACAATTTCTATTTATTTGAACTTGCAAAATATATCGATCTGTAATAATTAACATTGGCCAAACAGATGCATAGTAAAAATAGATATACATTTTAATCCTTTATTCAATTTGTGTGAAAATGTTTGAATGATACAATCATAAAACACAGAGAATATATGTTAAAAGTTAACAGATACTACAATACCTTTAATAACCAAACTAGATTTTGATCCGCGCTTGAGAAGTGCATGTATTTTTTTGTTCAAAGTGCAGATATTTTTTTTACCATAAAGCTAAATATTAAATGAATTTATAATTATTTATTAGATATCTATAATATTTAAAAGTTCTTAAAATATTATTTTTTCAGTCCGATAAAATGTTTTCATTAAGTTTTATATCCGATCCAGACTTGTGGTTGAATTGATAGGTCCAACTAATCATATATAATCCGTTAAGATATGAGAAAATGAATATGGTTAAAATATGATAAAATCAAGAAATCTGTTACTTATTAATCCACTGAAAAGAATATAAATTTGATTTTTGTTATAGATTTTTTGATACATCAATATATATGGCTTGCATAAGAATTATTAGGCATGGGAATTTTATCCGGACGAATAAAGAAACCAAACCGACCCAAAAATATGAGTTTGGTTCTGGTCCAGAAAAGATAACCTATTGGATTTTTTTGGACCCACAGGTCTTTGCTTGAGTACGGATCCTACCCTAGACCTGATCATAAATATGTTATGTATATTAAAATATATTTGGATATTTCAGATGTGTTTCCGGTATTATGGATATCTTTTTAATTTTTTGGTTTTGGTTTTGGTTTTGGTTTTGGTTATAGTTTTTGATTTCGAGTAAATTTTCAAATTTTTAAAAAATTGGGTATTTGGATAAAATTTTGGGTATTTTTCAGTTTACCGTGTCAGATTTTTGAATATGATTTTGATTTTTTATGTATTTGATTTTTTGGGTATTTATTTAGAATTTCAAGTACATTTTGTGTTTGATTTAAAGTACCTAAACCAATAATTTTAAAAATCGTGAATAATCAATACTGATATCCTGAATTCAGCTATCTTTAACAGAACCAATGAATTTCTACATTTTTGTGCTCTGGTTGGAGGGGATGATGCAGGAGTGCTCTGCCTATTGATATGCAGAAATGCATATCAAACAGCTGATAGTTATTGGTAATATATTTCTTTGGGATGTCACCTAAAACAACCATACTCGTCCATCATTATCCCATTTCTCCTACGTTATGTTTGCTTGCAGATCGACTAATTTTAAACAATGTGATCTCGTAAATGTATTTAACGTCAACTATATAAGGTTCCTATTTCACTTGGGATGGGAGCTAGTACCACTCTTTTGTACCCAACGCAAGAGTAAGATGACGACTATATTTTCATGACCAGATTAGCTCGACGTTAGACTTCTAAGAAAATTAAAATAAATTAAAAATCAAAATTTTAAGAACGAAGTTCAAATAAATAGGCAACCAAACTTTTTATTTTCAATTATACTATCAGATACTTGATATACATATATACGATTATATACACCTTTATTTTAAATAATCACTTTTCGTTTTATTTGGTTTGCTAGGTTTCTAACCGAGCCATATGTATGTCCTGTGTTTTCTTAGCAAAAACATGTCCGACTTCTTTTGATTCCAACTGGACGATGTTGGACGTCGCAATGGTCTCCACATTCCAACTGGGTCGGTACATGGATGGGCTGAGGTCCTAGGCGCAGCGCCCATGACATTTTGTTTCACTTTCTGAGTCCTCGTCCTTGGTTGATGAACTTGACTCATCATAAAATATTGGCTATATCTCTGTCAGTTGGGTTGAGTAGCTGACATCATTCTCGGTGAGGCACATCTGAAGCTGCAATGGGGATGTCCAATGTAAGATTAAGAGGTGGGGGTACTGCAGGAGAGACAACTCTGGTGGCGGTAATAATCTTGTCTTTTAGCTGTGAAGTTGTATGGTGTTACTTTCACCTTGCATTTGTCGATCTGGCTGATGAGTCGACCAGGCAGTGAGGAGTTGCCATTTCTTGACCAGAATCAAGTCTCTATTAGCATGAGATAAACATGTCATGCAGAAGACTCGACAATTACATATGTATAGATTCAGTAAAAGTAAACATACCTCCACATAAGTGTCAAGTAAATTAGAGGCTTGTCTTCCGTGAGGTATTCACCGGCGTCACCAAGCAGCACAAAAATGTTCCTTCTTGGCATAATCGTAGACGGACATCTCACACATGTACATGTGTCCCAAATCATTTCAACAACAGAATATTAGATAGGTGGTGGGAAATTAGATTGGCGTTTGGACTGCAAATAAAATAAAGTGGGGCTGAGCTGATGTGTGTGAAATTACTTTACAATACCAGCAACAACCCCATTTGAGAAGATCAATAATGCAGGATCCACTGTTAACGTTTGTTTGGCAGCCAAAGCGGGCAATATAATACCAGCCTGATTCCTTCTCAAGATCATCAATTGTTGCAATGAAATTGAAAAAAGTGTCCTGCATTTGTTAATATGAAGATGTAAACAAAGTGATTTGGTATGATACTCTGAATGTAGAGAGAGATGGACACACCTGAGCTGTTTTATTCCCAACATAGGCAAGGATCTCGCGTGAGTGTTTCGACGTTTATGGTAGAAGCACTAAATTTGTAAAATGGATTATCTCGGTTAACAACTTGCAAAAGATACAAGTTTTCAATGAAAAATACTTATCACTACTATACTAAAAGGAGAAAGTGAAGATGGTATTTTAACTACTTCTTTTAATATTGTGAACCTTTCATTATTTATAACCATTTTGTGAAGTCAATATCGTATGATAACAAGAACCACTCAAAAAAAAAAAACAGAACGACATATTGAAATCCTAAAGGTCACATATTGTTTATTCATTAAATATTTATTCTCTAGTAGTAAATTACCACTTCGTTCTTGAGTTTACCAGTTTCTACTTGTTTAGGGGACTGACGGGACAGTAAAATTTTAAACCGTACAAGAGGGTTGTAATTTGTTTGTACATCTTCCATGATTTCAATTAAATGTTTGTAATTTGTTTTACTATTTTGTAATTTGTTTTTCATTTTTGTAATTTGTTTTTCCTATTTTGTAATTTGTATTTCAACTTTGTGATTTGTTTTTCCTTTTTGTAATTTGTATTTCCATTAAAAAATAATGTATAATGTTTTTTTACATTTCTACTCTTTTTTATTCAATTACTTAAAAAAAAACTTAAGGGACATTTAAAAGTCCCTCCAATAATCTTAATTTCTAACATGTCCCTAAACCTAAGTCCCTTACCCTAACTATAATACTAAAATACTCTAAGGGCCTCTAATTAAGGGCTAGGGATAATGATGCTCTAAGTGCAAGAACAAAGAGAAGAATATATGAAAACCCTACGTAAAAGAATAGAATTAGTACTTTTCTTGAGCAGTTAAAACATGCATAGACTGAAATACTTGCCGTGAGATGTTGCCAAGTAAAGAAATGAAAATAATATTCAATCTTTGGAGTTTAATATATTTTTAGTATATATAGTCACCAATCACAACAGCTAAACTCCAAACTCACAAAATATACAACCAGCAAAACATTTTTTTGTAGCCATGGATTCTGTCCAGCATCCTCCACCTTCCTTCCTCGTTTGCCCTTACATTCGATACAAATACTTTCTTAAGAATAGTGATAGAGATACTAAATTTGTGAAAATTGAAAATCCTTATTATTTTTCAAATGACAAGGCCGACATCGATTTACCTTACCACTACTTTGGCCACCGGCTTTATCCCCTTTATTGGTGCAACAACAAAGAATCAGGATATGATTTTTTGTGTGGTGCTTGTAAATCAAAGGAAATTGGTACAACCTATTACTTTTGCGGTGAATGTGAGGACTACTACCACAAAGAATGCGTCGAGTCTGCCTCTCTAATCAAATCTCTCTTTCACCCTAAGCACCATCTCAAACTAGTGCATGCTTGTTCAAGTGAGAATATATCCTGTTCTTGTTGTGGTGATAATAGTTTGCTTTCTATACGCAAAGTACAAGAAGATGGTGGATATAATGATCTAAGGTTATATTACTACTGTTTTGCTTGTAAGTTTGGTTTGGATCCTGTTTGTGAGGCAAAACCCTCATTCATGAACTATCAAAAAAGGCATGAACATGACCTTAACCACTTTCCAAGAAAAGCTGATTTGACATGTGATGTTTGTGGGGTAGTTGATAGTAAATCTCTCATCTACGTGTGTCTTCTATGTGATTTTGTTATCCATAAGAATTGTATTTACTTACCATTTGTCATAAGAATATCCCGCCATGACCACCGTCTTTGTTTTAAATATTCTATCTCTAGAATATTGTCTTGTGGAGTTTGTCGTCAAAAGGTTGACGAAAACTATGGAAATTATTCTTGCATGAAAGATTGCAGTTACACAGTACATTCCAAGTGTGCAACTCGGAAAGATGTGTGGGATGGAAAAGAATTGGAGGAAGAACCAGAAGAGGACTATGAGTATCTGAATTCTTTTGAAGTGATTGGTGATGGAATTATACAACATATCAGCCATTCACATCACATGAAGTTTGAAAGGAAGACCACTGACAGTATGTATGATGATGAAAAGCAATGTCAAGCATGCGTACGACCATTATACGGAGGTGGGGTTTACGTATGTATGAAATCCAATTGTGATTTTGTACTCCATGAAGCATGTGCAAATCTTCCGCGGACAAAACAGCATATAGCACATCCCAATCCTTTTATTTTACAAGTGAGTGACACCAAAAATACTTTTTTCTGTGGATATTGTCATCGTTTTTTGTATGGTTTCAGATATGTGTGTAGCAAAGGAGGTAAGTCTATAAGTATAGACGTGCGATGTGCTGCAATATCTGAGCCATTTGTCCAGCAATGCCACCCACATCCCTTGTTCTTAAGTAATGAACTTGGAAAATATAGACCATGTTCAATCTGCGAAAATGAGAAAGTTCAAACTTTAAACTGTATCGAATGCAGTTTCTTTTTGTGCTTCTATTGTGCTACACTCCCATATGAAGTGAGATATGAGTATGATAAGCATTTCCTCACCCTTTCTTACAAAGAGAATGCAAGTCTCAATTGGTGTGAAATTTGTGAGGAAATTATGGATTGTGAAATTTGTGAGGAAATTATGGATTCAACCAAATGGGCATATACATGTTATGAATGTGGGACCGTTTTCCATATCCCATGTTTATTAGGAAAATGTGCACCTTATGTCAGGCCTGCGCAAAATCTATTGTTAGATGGTCAAATTTTTAATATAGTCCCGAACAATCGTCTCACTCGACCCATCTGCATTGATTGTGGAAGGCGTTGCCAGGATAAACTAATGCTTGAATTTTATGAGGATGACAGGAAAATATTGTATTGTTACCGTCATTCGGATGCGGAGGAGAGCTGGTGACTAAAAAAATAATAATTGACATTTGTAGTTGGAAATAATTGATTTGTTTTTATTTTTTAAGAGTCTGCGTTAAGGTGGTTTGTATAATAGTATTTATTCTGTACTTGTAAAGTTGTAAATACATGTAACTGTTGAATTTGTCTATGTGGTATAAGAAATATGCAAGTTTTCAAATTGGCACCATGTGTAGAATTCAGCTCATTTAAAAACAAGTACAAAGATGCTAGTATTGTATAAACAGATGGAAATAGAGGATCAAACCTCTGATGAATAGTTTGATCGGACGGATGTGTGGTGGATTCATCAAAAACTACAGCGGAAGAGTGCATTTGACATTTGAACTCCCGTCTTACGGTGGAGATGATATGTTGACCACGTTGATAAAAATTGAGGATGATAAAAGAAAAAAAAAGTATATTATCGTTCCAAAACACTAGATATAACTGATGCTCTGCTAAAAAAAACTTAGCTCTTGATTTATCAGTGTAAACATTGGGTAGTGTAAGATATCTTAGTCTAGGACTCTATCTCATGATTCTCATCAACGGATATAAATGTATTGTGGATTATTAAAAGTTGAAATATTTGCCTAATTATGGCTAAAACGGAGGTATATAACCTAATAATTAATATCTCTAAGTCATCCAAAAACGATCTTAAATTTTGTAAGTGTCGGATAATAAATTTGTTTAAAATAAACAAGAAGACTATTATATGATGAGTCGTGTGGAGATAAAGAAGCCATCTCTAACAATTTCATATAAATATATGCTATACAAAATCATGTCTTCTTGATTCTTTCTTGATTCTTTCTATCTAGAGAAAGATTCTTCCAACACCTTGCACTTAATGGACAAAAAGTAGCCTCTTTTCATTAAGTCTGTTATTGCAGTTTTATCAGTGATCTTCAATAGAATCATGTCTGGATCGGTGCACTCGAGCCATCGATACTTGACCCTTAACTATATCATCACCAACCATGTGCTAAGAAAACATTAGCTTTGCATATAATGTTTTTCTTTTATTCTTTCTTTGGCGGCCGCCTCAGCATGTCATTATACTAAAACAAGTTGGGTTTTAACAAGTCTAATCTTGATCATTGATGCCTACCTGTCATCATTTGTCTGAAGAAGATGCATACTTGCTGACGATTCCAATGAGGTCAGCGACGACCTCGATATCCACGTTCCTTTTTGACTATTTACTCCAAAATGACACCTACTACAAGGCTACAATACAACCTCTCCGCTAACCTCTACAAAAGGCTCTCTTCAACCCATGAGAGAGACGTTTCTCTTATCCTCTTAGAGAAAAAAAACAAAACAAAAATGGCAAAAGAAGATGACCGGTTTAGATCGGCTCAAGAAGGCGACCGTGAACCGCTTTTCGCGACCAGGAGGAGAACCGGAGGACTGATTGCGTTTCGGTTATTTGCGGCCTCGGTTTTCGGGTGCATCTGTTCTATTTGGTTCTACAGAGCGGTCGAACCGTTAGAGAAAGATGAGAACCGGACCGGTTTCTTTCGGTTTATCTGGTTGGTTATGCTAATTTTGGAGATCTGGTTCGGTTTGTATTGGTTTGTCGTGCAGTCTCTCCGCTGGAACCCGGTTTGGCGATCCACCTTCACCGATAGGCTCTCCCGGAGATACGGTGACGACCTCCCGAGACTCGACGTATTCGTTTGCACGGCGGATCCGGTGATAGAGCCGCCGTTGATGGTGGTCAACACAGTGTTATCCGTGATGGCTCTCGATTACCCTCCGGAGAAACTAGCGGTGTATCTCTCGGACGACGGTGGCTCTGAGCTCACGTTCTATGCTCTCGCGGAGGCAGCCGAGTTTGCTAAAACTTGGGTTCCGTTCTGTAAGAGATTCGACGTGGAGCCGAGATCCCCTGGCGCTTACTTCTCTCCCAAGTCAAATGTTCTTGACTCTTCTGCGGCGGCAGAGGCTGCTGCGTTGTATAAAGAGATGGCGGAGAGGATTGAAACGGCGACGAAACTGCGGCGAATCCCCGAGGAGGTGCGGTTGAAGTACGGTGATGGGTTCTCGCAGTGGGATTCTGACGCTACTCAAAGAAACCACGGAACCATTCTTCAAGTAAGTAAACAGCTTTTTTTAGTTATGTTCTGTAATTGCAGTTTCAATGAGTTTATTTTGTTTCCATCAGATTTTGATAGACGGAAGAAAAGATAACACAATAGCAATACCAACTCTGGTGTACCTATCGAGAGAGAAGAGACCGGAGCATCACCATCACTACAAAGCTGGTTCCATGAACGCATTGGTAATGGTCACGTGTTCCACAAGGCATTATGACTCTTCAGTAAGAACGCTGCTTTGATTCCATTTGATAATGGTTGTTTCTTTGACAGCTGAGGGTGTCTTCGAAGATCACTTGCGGGAGAATCATACTTAACTTGGACTGTGATATGTACGCAAACAACTCAAAGTCAGCACTCGAAGCTCTCTGCGTCCTACTTGATGAGAAAGAGGGGAAAGATATTGCTTTCGTGCAGTTCCCACAGTTTTATGATAATCTTACAAGGAATGATTTGTACGGAAGCATGATGCGAGTAATAGCAGATGTAAGTTTTACACCGCAGATTCTTGGATCCTTGAGATTATTTATTCTGCTGCTAACTAACCTAACCTTTGTGTGTTTGGGATGTGAACAAAGGTGGAGTTTAATGGATTGGACGGAAATGGTGGACCGTTATACGTTGGGACTGGTTGTTTTCACAGAAGAGATGTTATCTGCGGAAGAAAGTATGGAGAGGAAGAAGTAGAATCTGATGAAATTCAAGAAATTGTAGAGCCTGAGAAGATCAAGTCTCTTGCAAGCTGCACATACGAAAAAGGCTCTCAATGGGGAAAGGAGGTAAGGCAGTGAAATAATAAATTTTCACTTAGTCAAGTCTGTTTCTTGGACCAGAAGTAAACATTGTTACCTTGGCAGATGGGTGTAAAATACGGTTGCCCGGTAGAGGATGTCATAACCGGTTTAGCGATTCAATGCCGCGGATGGAAATCAGCTTACCTGACCCCTAAAAAGAAAGCTTTCTTAGGGGTAGCGCCTACTAATCTGCATCAGATGCTGGTGCAGCAGAAGAGATGGTCAGAGGGAGACTTTCAGATTCTGCTTTCAGAGTATAGTCCGGTTTGGTATGCCCATGGAAAGATCAGTTTTGGTTTGATCCTTGGTTATTGTTGCTATTGCCTCTGGGCTCCAAGTTCAGTACCTCTCCTTGTTTACTCTGTTTTGACTTCTCTCTGTCTTCTCAAAGGCATTCCTCTGTTTCCAAAGGTAAAAATTGCTTTCCTCTGTTTTTTGTGAATCTCGGATAAAATAAAACCAGTGCCAAGCTCTAACCTATGGCAACATGAACAATTGCCATGGGTCGATCCAAAAAAGAAATTAGTGTTATTTTACTAACTAAAAATCCATTTTGTTTTTTAAATTATCATTTAGTCAATGAAATTATAACAAAAATGTTTATCATTAACTAAACCTAATTTAGGTGCAATAAGAGCAAAAAATTATCCTTTACCATTTTCAATTCTCCATTAACAAAACCTAATTTACACACAAAACCCATCTTTTATAAAAAAATGAATACCAATTTGTTTTTTTTTGTTTTTGTTTTGGTTTAAGAAAATGCAATAAATAAAAACTGAGAAAAAATATAAAAGCGTCTTTATTTTATATTTAGCCTAAGGCAATTAAATCTTTTAAGATGGTCCTGAATAAAACTGATCTATTTTAATACAGGTCTCGAGCTCGTGGTTTATCCCGTTTGGTTACGTGACTGTCGCAGTTAGTGCTTACAGCCTAGCGGAGTTCTTGTGGTGCGGAGGAACTTTGCGTGGATGGTGGAACGAGCAAAGGATGTGGCTTTATAGAAGAACAAGCTCCTTTCTTTTTGGATTCATGGACGCAATTCTGAAGAAACTTGGGGTTTCCGAGTCTGCGTTTGTGATCACAGCGAAAGTAGCAGAAGAAGAAGCAGCGGAGAGGTACGAAAAAGAAGTAATGGAGTTCGGAGTGGAGTCTCCCATGTTTCTCTTACTCGGAACACTCGGGATGCTCCATCTCTTCTGCTTTGCCGCAGCTGTTATGAGACTAGTGATGACTTCTAGAGAGGCTGGAGGAGATTTACAGACAATGGGTTTGCAGTTTGTGATAACAGGAGTGCTTGTGGTAATAAACTGGCCTTTATATGAGGGAATGCTGTTGAGGAAAGATAAAGGGAAGATGCCAATGATTGTGACAGTTAAGTCAGTTGTCTTAGCTTTATCTGCTTGCACTTTTTTGTTGTTTCTGTAAGAAAAAGAAAAGAGTTTCAATAATTGCCCGCTTATGTAATGTAGAAAATTTATCCTATATACATCCATTTGCAAATATAAAATTAATATTGTTACGCTTGACGTTTCATCACCAATCATTTTCTTAAGTCTAAGCATCAGCTCAGCCTTTATCTTTTAGTACTGGACACTATCTGACACTGAAACATAATTGCTGACGGTTCGAATGACGTCAGCGAATGTTTTCATTTGAAATGTCCAAGTTCATAGCCTCCACTAATCTCTCTGCATACACCAACACGAGACGCTACTCTCTTATCTTTACCGCTTCCCACTCGAGACTCAGAAAAAAAGATGAGAAAAGAAGACGACCGGTTTATACCGGTTCAAGAAGACGAACCGCTTTTTGTCACCAGGAGGAAAACCGGAAGAGTGATAGCGTACCGTGTTTTCTCAGCATCGGTTTTCTTTTGTATCTGCTGTATTTGGCTCTACAGAGTTACCGTACCGACAGAGATTGATGAAAACCGGTCCGGTTCGGTAAGATTAATCTGGTTTGTTATGTTTGTCATGGAAATTTGGTTCGGTTTGTATTGGGTAGTCGTGCAATCTCTCCGGTGGAATCCGGTTTGGCGGTTCACCTTCACCGACAGACTCTCCCGGAGGTACGGTAACGATCTCCCGAGGCTCGACGTTTTTGTTTGCACGGCGGATCCGGTGATAGAGCCGCCGTTGATGGTGGTTAACACAGTCTTATCTGTGGCCGCCCTGGATTACCCACCGGAGAAACTCGCTGTGTATCTCTCGGACGACGGTGGCTCTGAGCTCACTTTCTACGCTCTCGCGGAGGCAGCTGAGTTTGCTAAAACTTGGGTTCCATTCTGTAAGAAGTTCGACGTGGAGCCGAGATCTCCGGCTGCTTACCTGTCTTGCAAGGCAAGTGTTCTTGGTTCTGCCGATTCGGAGGAAGTGGCTAGGTTGTATAAAGAAATGGCAGAGAGGATTGAAACGGCGGCGAGACTCGGGCGAATACCCGACGAGGCGCGTTTGAAGTACGTGGAGGGGTTCTCGCAGTGGGACCCTGACGCTACACGCAGAAACCATGGAACCGTTCTTCAAGTAAGACCACAAACTTCCAGAAATGGAAAGAACTGAATCTGACTTGTTTTGTTTCTCTTATTGGTTTCATGATCAGATTTTGGTAGATGGAAGAAAGGCGAATGCAGTAGTAACGGTGCCAACGTTGGTGTATCTGTCGAGAGAGAAGAGACCTGAGCATCATCATCACTTCAAAGCTGGAGCCATGAATGCATTGGTAATGGTTTTACTTGTTCCACAAATCATTCGGATCACTTGATTTGACACCGTTTTTCATTCTCTGACAGATTAGGGTTTCTTCGAAGATAACTTGTGGGAGAATCATACTAAACGTGGACTGTGATATGTACTCAAACAACTCAAAGTCAGCACGGGATGCACTCTGCATCCTACTTGATGAGAAACAAGGAAAAGAGATAGCGTTCGTGCAGTTCCCGCAGTGTTTCGAGAACCTTACAAGGAATGATCTGTATGGAAGCATGATGCGCGTAGGAGCTGATGTAAGTTTTGTATATACAGAGCACTAAACACAACATAGATTCTGAATTTGAAAATTTTAATTGTTCTTCTTGCAAGTTACTTAAACAACTAGTTATGTTTTGGGATGGGTAAAATAAAAAATATAAAGGTGGAGTTTAAGGGATTGGATGGAAATGGCGGTCCATTATACATTGGAACTGGATGCTTTCACAGAAGAGATGTGATCTGCGGAAGAAAGTACGGAGAGGAAACAGCAGAAGTAGAAGATTCTGAGGATTTTTCAGAATCCGAGATGATTAAGGCTCTCGCAAGCTGCACTTATGAAAACAATTCTCAATGGGGAAATGAGGTAAAGAAATGATTTAATAATTACTTACTAAGACCATCTCTAACTCAATGGTTTACTCTATTCTATAATAGAGCTACTCTAGTTATGAAGTGAAATAATAGTTTTCTCTATTTTCTCCACAATAATAGAGTAAATCATTGGAGCAAAACTTAATCTATAACAGAGTTAATAGAGTGCTATTGGAGATGCTTTAAGACTGTTTCTTGACCCGGAAGTAAGCCGGTTTGTTTCATTCTGAACTTAAAGTAAAATGTGGTTGCTTCCATGGGCAGATGGGTGTAAAATACGGTTGCCCGGTAGAGGATGTCATAACCGGTTTAGCGATTCAGTGC
The DNA here is from genome assembly GCA_900406325.1 of Erucastrum elatum. NCBI lineage: Eukaryota > Viridiplantae > Streptophyta > Magnoliopsida > Brassicales > Brassicaceae > Erucastrum > Erucastrum elatum. The sequence continues at coordinate 15,281 of OVBX01001058.1, read as the reverse complement.
CGTGGATGGAAATCAGCCTACTTGAACCCGAAGAAGAAAGCTTTTGTTGGGGTAGCTCCAACCAATTTGCATCAGATGCTGGTGCAGCAGAGGAAATGGTCAGAGGGAGAGTTTCAGATTCTGCTTTCAGAGTATAGTCCGGTTTGGTATGCCCAAGGAAAGATCGGTTTAGGACTGATTCTTGGTTACTGTTGTTTTTGCCTTTGGGCTCCAAGTTCAGTACCTGTGCTTGTTTACTCTGTTTTGACTTCTCTCTGTTTATTTAAAGGCATTCCTCTGTTTCCAAAGGTAAAAATAGCTTTCCTCTGTTTTATTTTTGGGTTTGAACTCTGAATATTGGCTAAAAGTGATCTGTTTTTTCTGGATCCAGGTTTGGTGCTCGTGGTTTATCCCGTTTGTTTACGTGACTGTTGCAGCTCATGGTTACAGCCTAGCAGAGTTTTTGTGGTGCGGAGGAACGTTCCTTGGATGGTGGAACGAGCAAAGAATGTGGCTTTATAGAAGAACAAGCTCCTTTCTTTTCGGATTCATGGACACAATTCTGAAGAAACTTGGGGTTTCGGAGTCTGCGTTTGTGATCACAGCGAAAGTAGCAGAAGAAGAAGCAGCAGAGAGATACGAGAAAGAGGCAATGGAGTTTGGAGTGGAATCTCCAATGTTTCTCTTGCTCGGAACACTTGGGATGCTCCATCTCTTCTGCTTTGCCGCAGCTGTTATGAGACTGGTGATGACTTCTAGAGAGGCTGGAGGAGATTTACAGACGATGGGTTTGCAGTTTGTGATAACAGGAGTGCTTGTGGTAATAAACTGGCCTTTATATGAGGGAATGTTGTTGAGGAAGGACAAAGGGAAGATGCCAATGAGCGTGACGGTCAAAGCATTTGTCTTAGCTTTATCTGCTAGCACTTGTATCGCGTTGTTGTAATGAAAGATAGAACCAATGTGTTTGATACAAAGGTGCATCAAGTATGGATAAGAAGTTTGCCACAACAGTTCTTCTATTTCAAAGATTTTCTCTTCTTTACAAAATCTAAAGAGAAACACGGGAAAAATCCTAATAGTCTAAACATATATGGACAATAAAAGTAGCCTCTCTAGTTTTCTATTCATTGCAGTCATTACCGAAAGCACTCCTCATTATCCTGCCTGCTAATATTCCAATATCTGCAACGGAACCAATGTAATCGTGAGATTTGTATGGTAAAAACATTTGTTTCAAAATATTCCTCTTATGGTAAAAAAAGAAAAAGAGGAATGATGTACAAGTATGAAGCTTACTTGCATAGTTGCATCTACAGAGGAGTCAGAAAGAATGGGGGATTGATATGGGTTTTCACTGGTCCTGAAGGTAAGTTTTGTTTAAGCTAACCCGAAACCTCCTTATAAAGGAACCTGAAAAAGAGATACACCACTCTCTTAAAACCAAACCCTATTCTTTTTTCAAAAAGAGCAGGATATGAAGATTATCAACAACAGGAAACATTTAAGGTGAATTGGATGATATTTGGTTTACCTTTGATGTTCCGGTGACAAGCTGAAGAAATGTAGCCATATCTTCTTTGTTTGGTGACTTCAATCCTCAGTATCAGGTATCTCAAAGACCATAAACTTTGCAAGAGAAGCCAGTGTCTTACCATCTATACATCTCTTTATCCGATTCTTGCTTCTGAAAATAGATGATGATAGTGAACAAGACATACTAGACTTTCCTTGCATTCTGATGTTGTTTGCAGCCACAATTAGCTTCTTGCTTATCGTTCCACTTTCACTCGCAGTCTCTCCAGTTTCCCTCTCCGGCGTCGCTTTTGGTACGAAACATTTCGAGTCCAACTCAGCCGCTCTTGCTGTTGAAACTGAAGATTTTACTATGGTTTCAGAACCAACAAACTCTCTCTCCTTGTCCTCCAGTGAAGGTTTAGGGATGGGTTTGGCCAGAGATTTCTTTGTCTTCTTGTTTACACCATGATGTGATTGATCAGAACCGAAGCCAAGTCCAGTTTGAGATTTACCGGAGCTGTTGGATATGCTTGGCTCTGGTGATATGTTAACAAGTCTAGCTTCTGCGTGGATAAACCATGGCTGAGAATGGTTACCCCGGAAGATGTGCTTTATAGGCACAGATTGAGCAAGGTAATAAAAATGAGACTTTCGTTGAACCTATACTAGGAAGAGTAGCAAAAAGTTAGTTAGATAGTTAAGAACATGATGGGGTGTGAAAGAAAAATGGATTTTGCAGGACTGATTTAGATTACCATAAGACCATGAACTCGTATCTCCCCTAAGCTGGGTAGGCAACTTTCATGTGTCTCCTCAAGTTTTCCTGCAAAAGCACAAGGACTGAGAAAGGGCACTGTACAGAGCTCCTCAAGTGAGTAACAACAGACAGACAGAGAGAGCAAACACCAGAAGAGAAGAGCAGTTTTTTTTTTTTTTTGATAATCCTAGAGAAGAGCAGTTGTTATAGTGATAGTAACCTGAACGATTTATCTCCAATTACCCAGATAAGCTTTATCTCAAAATGGGCATGCATGTTCAATTTACTCACACAAGGTCCAAAACAATCAGAGGAAAATGATTCAATTTTGTTTTGACAAAACAGAGAAAGAAGAAATCTTTTTTTTCTAGAAAACAGAATCGAAAGAGAAAACTTTGAGCAGTAATGATATAGGATAGGGAATACAAAAAAGAAAAGAGAGAGAATACTCTTGAAATCTGAGGATGTGATATCGAGAGAAACCGTCATGGCGATTCGGGTTCGCAAGTTAGTCTCAACAAAGACAGCAACTTCTCCCATTGCTGCGACCCGGAGGCGAGAGGCTGCAGACAAAGTTGTTTTGTTAAATAACAATGAAAAAAGCAACGACGATGTTTCGAGAGAAGTGTTTGCAGTTTTTCTTAGTTACAAAACGACTGGCTGTGCTAGTGTAGATTTCTGAAAACTCGAAAGTCGTTAAACGATACCGTTTTAATCGTTGGAGCTGAGTAAAAACCTAAACAAGCGTCTCACTGCAGCGTTTTGGAATGATATTCGACGACGATGAGAAGGAAGGCGTGGCTGAAACAGATCATTTCAAGTTGGTGCGCTTGTCCGATCTTCCTTTTGCTGAAAGGATGAAGTCAAAGCTGAATGAGGGGCGGTCTGAGCTCTTACATGGTCCGAACTGCGTTCTATCGCACGCATCCAGCTCTCTGTCTCAAGGCTTTCACTTCTCATCAGCTCAGAGTTATTAAATTGGTAAGGGTTGGCTCTGGATTTTACAGATCTTGTATATTAAAAATATTCAGAGAATCAAAACGGAAGGGAAAAAATATTTGAAATTGATCACAGGACGAAAATTTACCAAAAAAATTGAAATCGCGTAAATCAACCGGGAAGCTCGAGGTGGTTCTATCTGAAGGATCAGGACGTGCTGTCCTTCATCCAAACAGATAAATGTCTCGTAGCACGACATGTCACCACAGAAAGAAGAGTCTCATGCAGCATGACATCTGAAATACGACATGGCACCGTACTGACATCCAGAGATCCGTGTGTCGCGACGCATGAGCTCCAGCCATGCTGAAGAACATCTGGACGTTGTGCTGTCATCTGACATACACAGGAGGCATGCAGCTTGACATATGGACGTTCGTGTGTCGCCGCGCATGCGGGACGACACACGGAGGCTTTGATAGTATAACCTCACTGGTTGGTGTATACTATATATACCAGCATCCCCAGCTCGTTTTCATTCATTCCTCACACAGAAACATCACTCTAAAACGTGGGTTAGAGAGAAAGAAAGAAGTAGAAAAAGAAAGTGAGAGGTTCTGATCTTTTTTGAGAGTTTTAGCGAGTTTTCGAAATCAGTTTCTCTACTTTAAAGCATTTTCGGTCTTGTATACATACATACAAATGATGAAAATCCTCTTGGTAGTAATAATATTATACCATTTGCATTTCTGCAAAGATATATTACCACTAGATATATGTCCTTTGGATCTTTTTTTTTTTATTGATGAAGATGATGTGAATTATAGTTAATAATAGCAAAGTATGGATACTGTTACTCACTACTTACAAAGCCTTGTTTAATCCAAATATATCTCATATTATGGCGGCAAAGGATGAACGCAAGAGAGTGGCGGAAAGAAGAGTACAATCTGCAATAGGGTTCCGTCAAGTGATTGATCTACTTTCTGCAGAGAATAAGTTGATTGTTTGTTGGTCACATTTCTCTCCTGGATGTTGCACACGTATACAGCAAATTTGTGGGTCCTCTTCCTTAAATAGCTGAGAAATTTGTAGCCTCCATTAGCGACCATTTTCCTTACATCGTCGAAACTTGAACAGCTGAAAAATACTCTTCCTTCAATAACAAGTCCAGTACATCACTATCCTCTGCCTTCTCCAGTGTGGAGAACCTTGGAGAGAAACAAGATTGGGATAGATATGAAATTGAAAAGATTTTTCAAGAAAGAGAGTGCTGAGATCAATAGTGTCTTGTTGACCCCATTTCTCGCCATTGTTGGGGTTCATCAGACCTTAAAAATACCGATTTATAATATGTTCAATTGTTCATCTCTATCATGAATTTTCCAGGCCGAATGCATTGAACATAGACAAGATTCTAATGTGTACAAAGACAAAAATTTCTTATGACATGTTCCCCCGTATCTTGTGAGGGAGCCTATTACACTTGGAGAGATCCTCGTGCGACTTGTTTGTTTGTGATTATGCGCCTTGTATGTGACGACGCCTCATAAGATCGTGGCTCTTGCGGCTGGGATATACTCGATGAGACATCCAAAGTTCAGGAAGATGCCTTCTGCCCCAAGTAATTTTGTATGACTCGAGGTCTTTTTGTGCGTCCACACTGTTTTATTGTATAAAGCTTAATTACTATAAGATTTGGGTATACAATGTGAAAACTTTATTTTGTGAAGTTTATAATATCTTATTTTTGTTTTTGGGTATAGAGAATCAATATCTTTTTCTGTGGGTAAAACAAACTATGCTTCTTGGTTCGACCATCCTATCAATCAAAATAAAAAACAGGTGACGCAAAGACATGAAAAATAAAGGTGAATGAGAAAAGAGGCGTTGAACCCAAAGCAAAACAAATAAAATGACTAAAAGGGTTATAATCACGAAGAACCAACAGTAGAGGTGAAAGTGTTTTAAGCTTAGCAAATTTTAAAGAAAGTGAAATAATAAAACGATGCATATCACACAGGCTTATAGACTTGAGAACACAAGAAAACACTCTTCTCCACAAGGGTTTCTTCTAATCATCAGAGGTGCCTGCCAAAATAAAACCAAAATAAGTGAGAAGCTGGTTGTTTACTTTAACATCAATTACAAATTGAACTAGACACATCATTGATGTACCTGAGAAACCACGGCCAGCTCGAAAAGGCAAGGCTTCGACGGATAGCGTGAAGCCTCCTCCGATGTCGGTTTGATGCAATTTGGCAGCTCGCTGCAGAGAGCCTAGCCCATACAGGTGGACAAGGGTATCGCTGTAGATACAGCAAGCATAGAAAGCATTAAAAGGGTGTTTTACACAAAGAGTAATAGAGAGATATTTCTAGCAGAACAAGGTTGTAACCTGTCTCGGACGAAGATGTCCGTGATTTCACCACACGCAGCGAAGTGATTAAATAAAGCACTCTTGAGATCTTTTTGAGGAAGAGAAGGGTCATATCCAGTTACGCATATGACTTCGCTCCTACAAGCAAGCAGAAAAAAGAAAAAAAATTATGAGATTATTAAACAATAAGTAACGCTCAGAATCTAATTAATAGAAAAAACAACCTGTTCTTTTGGAAGTTGGCCACGTACTTAGCAGCTCGAACTGATGTAGTCAACCCATCAGTGGGATCAACTGCTGAGAGAGTCAGCGTCCTTCCTCCAACTTCGCTACCGTTGAGAAGTAAAGCATTCTCTTTGGCACCTTGTCCGAGAAGGATAACAAGGCAAGAGCTGCAGTAGATTTATCATCAGTTAAATGTTATTGCAAAAGAAACACAAAAATAAAGAAACAAAACTACCTGATGAGTTTTGACTCAGGATCTACCCTGATCTCAATGTTCTTCACTTCTCCACACCTTTCGAACAGGTCTTTCAAGTCCCTGAAGAGCACAAGGCGATCAGAGGAAGGGTTGAATCCCTCAACCCTGATCTTAGTCCTGCAAAAGAATCAATTGCAAACCAAATTAGCACAAAAAGAATGTCCAAACAAAAATAACAAAAGTCAGAAATCAATTTACCTGCTCGCAAAGATATCCATCCAAATCTTCATGTGTTGGACGCAATTCTCCGTGCTGTGTGGACAAGAACAACAACAACAACAAAGCATGTTAGATACACAAATATAAAACAGACAGAAACAAATCAATCAAGTGTCAAATAGAGCAACCAAACATCAACGTAACTAAAATGATAGTATTGTGTGGACAAGAACATAAAAAGCCGATTTTACACAGTTCGTATAAATATGTACATCAACAAACAACTAACTTTTATCTTTAGTTAAAAGCATGCTATGATAAGAGCCTAACCAATGATTTAAATCAGTGAATAAAACCAATCTTACAGACACACAAACAAAAGCATCAAGTTCGTGACTATTACCGCTGAGCATGTGATGCTTCTGGAACACGGCGTCTCGGCCACGACTAATTTACAAAAACAAAACAAAAAGAAGAAGACAGATTAGAAACTATATTGAGAGGAAATTGGAAGATGAAGATAGATTACTTACTTGGGGGGATCCGTCTCCGTCCATCTCAGAAGATGTTAGGTTTTCGAGAAGAGCGGCGTTGATATTTTTCTATCGGGTTTTAATTGTTCTGATGCGATCGTTTAGGGCACAATTATATAGAACGATTGGGCTTTGAGAGAATTGGCTATAGTTTTTTTGACACTGAAAAGTATTCCAAATCAAGGCGTGCAATACAAGAACCCCCTAACACACACACACCTCCAAACAGAGGATTGGGGGAGAAAAAAAAACTAGAAAGAGATAAACAAACACCAGTAGGCGCCATAAAGAGAAAAGTAAAACTGAAGAAACAACGGGTGATTGGCGTGAAAGCCAAGGAAAACACATACGCACCTCCACTGGAATCCCTCTCTTATTACTCATAGAAAAGAGATGATGCAGGTTTAGAAATACTGAATTAGTGGAGTAGCCAGCCGGAGGGACGAGAACAGGAAGGCGAGACCACACTTCTCGTGCGAACCTGCAATGGAACAGCACATGACAGATGGTTTCAGGCGCTTGACCACACGCATGACATGTAATATCGACTTGGATACCCCTTGTTCCCAGCCTCTCTTTCACCGCTAAAGCACCTGACAAAACACGCCACAAGAAATGTTTAATCTTTGGAGAGGTTTTTGTTTTCCAAAGATCTCTCCATAGTTGCTTTTCTACAGGAGGCAGGGTAGGTGATGGTGCGTTCCAGTTTTGGAGATCCTCGAGAAGTTTGTAACCACTTTTTGACGAGTAGTAACCATCTTTCGTAAAACCCCCATATCACTGCATCTTGTCTGGAAGTGTTCAGTTTTGTATTAAGGACCAGAGTGGCATCTCCAGGGCTGAACACATCCCAGACCTTGTTGACGATCCACCTACCACTACCAGTTTGTTGATCGATCAAGTCACTGACCTTTAACGTGAGATCCACCACTGAAACACGATAACAAGGAGTGCGAGGGGACTTATCCATAACCCACTTATCGATCCAAACACGAGTGTTGTTCCCATTACCCAGTTTATGAAGAAGACCTTTTTTCTAGCACCTCTCGTCCATGAAGAATACTCCTCCAAGCGTAAGATGGTCGCGTTCCGACTCTGCTGTCCATGAAAGAACAGTGCTTGAAATATCGGTGTTTCAGAATCTGAGCAAGAAGAGAGTCCGGTTTACTCAATATTCTCCAGGCTTGCTTCCCAAGCAACGCTTGATTAAATTTCTCTAGATCATGAAAGCCCAGACCACCAACCTCCTTCTCCTTACAAAGAGAAACTGTGTTCTATCACTTGCGTCCATCTCTCAGTCTCAAGGCTTTCACTTCTCATCAGCTCAGAGTTATTAAATTGGTAATGTTTTCGTCTTTTCTTCAGTTCAGAGATTGCTATTTTTATTTAAAAGTTGGCTCTGGATTTTACTTCTTTTGCAGGTTTTAGGAAAGCATTTTAGAGATCTTGTATACATGCATACAAATGAGGAAAGTTCATGTTCCCAAGACTTTGTTGTTTACACTGATTCAGAATCCGACAAGAAAAATCCATTTACATTGCTGGAAAGATATATCACCACTAGATACATTTCCTTGGATCTTTACTTTGCTTGATGAATATGATGTGAATTATATAGTTAATGATAGCAAAGTATAGACACTGTTTACTCACTGATTCATATTATTACTGTACAGAAGGAGGCAAAGGATGAACGCAAGAGAGTGGCGGAGAGAAGAATACAGTCTGCAATAGGGTTCCGTCAATTGATTGATCTGCTTTCTTCAGAGAAGAAGTTGATTGTTTGTTGGTCACAGTTCTATCCTGGATGTTGCACATGTTTACAGAAAATTTGTGGGTCCTCTTCCTTCAACAGTTGAGAAATTCGTCGTGGCCTCCGTTAACGACCACTTTCCTTACATATTGTCAACACCAAAATACTCTTAAACTTGAATCCAATGTTGCATCAGAGGATGATACGAGAAAATCATCCTCATATGGAACTTCCCAAGGAAACTTAAGGCTAGAGATATCAAAGAATGCATCTGCAAAGCCTTTGGCTCGACTTCCGTCGCTTGTGTCTACCACTTGGATGACACTGCAGTTTTCGTCGTGCTCAAGAACTCGGAACTCGTTGCAGACTTCCTAAATCTCAAGCAGCAGCTGGAGTCAGACAATGGTACTGTGAAGATCACTCACCCTCTCTCCAAGATCCTTGAAGGAGGGAAAACCGGAGCTGCAGACTATGAAGCCTACAAAGAGATTTGCTGCTGACACATCTCAAAGGTCCTCTTCTCTGAACAAGCTGAAACGTTGGTGTCAAACCAAGAACAAGATCTGAGACTGAGAGAAGAGAAAACTTGGTCGCTGTGACTCTGATTTGATCGATCCTGTTTTGGCAAATAGAGTTTAAAGAAAAACCACACTAGGACAATTAGTCACACTCCCTTTCTTATCAAGACATGTCTTTGTTTTTTTTTTTCAAAAAAGAATGAAACGCATATAGTGTATAATGTTTGTGTTATGATCAGGTATATAATGTAAAAAGGTAATATGAAATAATGAACAGCGCAATATGAAATAATCAAATACTAGTATTGTTAAGAATGGATCGGTTGTAGATATCAATCTCAATCAAATTTTCTTCTGCTTCAAGTTCTTGCCAAATCTCCATGATCGTCATCTCTTGGTAATACTCTTCTTTACTCATCCAACCTTCCTTCGCTTCCCTTACCAGAGAAATCTCTATCAACCCTTCTTCTTCTTCTTCATAATCTAGGTTGGTTTTAGTTTCTTGACTTTCAAGCTCTTCCCGACCATCAAGACAAGACTTGGACTTGTTTTTGAACACGTCACGAATGTGGAGAACCTTAGCGAGAAACAAGATTGGGATAGTTATGAGACTGAAAAGAGTCTTCAAGAAAGAGAGAGCTGAGATCAATAGTGTCTTGTTGGTTCCATTTCTCGCCATTGGTGGGGTTCATCAGACCTTACAAAAACCGATTTATAATATGTTCAATTGTCCATCTCTATCATGAATTTTCCAGCCGAATGCATTGAACATAGACAATATTCTAATGGGTACAAAGACAAACATTTCTTATGACATGTTCCCCAGTATCTTGTGAGGGAGAGCCCATTGGGTCAGGACTTTGTGAACAATAGATAAGACAGGTGTGTATTATGGGAGTTTCAGAGGTCAGACACATGCATTGCTGCTTTGACTTTCTTTCAGAGGTTAAACACATGCATTGTTGCTTTGACTTTCTTCCGTTGACTCCGGACATAGCTCTTATCTATGAATCTCTCAATGCTACGAAGAACAGGCTTCCATCGTGTCAACTCTCAACAAAGAGTCCATCTTTCTTCAGAAGAAACCTGGGAACATAAAAAAAAAGAGAGAAACATCATGACCGCAAGAGAGTAAGAGACAAGAGAACCAAAATCAAAGAAATGAGATAACGGAACTATTAAACCAAACTTTCTTTTTTGAAAATTTCTATTAAACCAGACTTTACTAAACCGAAATCAGATAAATGAGATAACCGGACTATTAACCCAGTAACAAGGAGCAAGAATCCAACTTATCCGAGAAGCCCATTAAGAAACCATCGCCATCGTCGCCACTGCGATAACAGTGGCGCCATTGAAGCTGATTTCAACTTTCTCGCCGGCAAGGCAAAGCAACACTTTTAATTTCAATTTAATCCCCCGGTTCTTCTTTTTATTACAGATACGGAACAAATCTTCATAAAATATCAGATACATCCTTCCCAAAATATTAGTATTAAACCCTTCTCCTCAAAACCTATTGCACATAACCCAAAACGATGTCGTTGCTGTCTCGCCTTCTCCTCCGTAGCAGTAGCACCTTCAACGCTTCTACGATCCGTCGTTTCTCCTCCGCCGCCTCGGAAACCACGTCAGCAATCTCTCCACCCAAAAAATCACTCAGCAGCATCGTCAACGACGAGCGAAACCCCAGACGGATGGTGGACAAGTTCAAGACGGCGTGCGAGTCCGAGCGGTTCCGAGCCAACATAGCCGTCTACGACAGAACCGTGCGGCGCCTCGTCGCCGCAAGGAGACTACATTTCGTCGAGGAGATTCTGGAGGAGCAGAAGAAGTACCCCGACATGTCCAAGGAAGGCTTCGCGGCGAGGATCATTTCTCTCTACGGGAAAGCCGGTTTGGTCGAAAAGGCACAGAAGGTGTTCGACGAAATGCCGGAGAGAAACTGCAAGAGGTCGGTGCTGTCCTTCAATGCTTTGCTCAGCGCGTATTGTGTTTCCAAGAGATTCGATGTGGTCGAGGAGCTTTTCGATGAGTTACCGGAGAAGCTGTCGATCAGACCGGACATTGTCTCTTACAATACTTTGATCAAGGCGTTGTGTGAGAAAGGTTCCTTGTCCGAAGCTGTTTCATTGGTTGGTGAGATTGAGAAGAAGGGTTTGAAACCTGATGTAATCACATTCAACACGCTACTGTTGTCGTGTTATCTGAAGGGAGAGTTTGAGCAAGGGGAAGAGATATGGGGTGAAATGGGGGAGAAGAATGTAGGTAAAGACATCAGGAGTTACAATGCTCGGTTGCTTGGACTAGCCAACGTGAGGAAATGGGAAGAACTAGTAAGTCTGTTTGAAGAACTGAAGGCTGGTGTTGGGATCAAACCTGATGTTTACAGCTTCAATGCAATGATCAGAGGGTCAATCAACCAAGGGAAGATGGAGGAAGCCAAAGCGTGGTATAAAGAAATTGTGAAGCAGGGTTATCGTCCTGATAGAGCTACATTTTCTTTACTGCTTCCTGCGTTGTGTAAAGCGGAGGACTTTGGGTGTGCGATTGAGCTCTGCAAGGAGACGTTCAGTAAACGTTATCTTGTAGGTCAGACGACATTGCAGGAGGTAGTAGATGAACTGGTAAAAGTGGGAAAGAGAGGAGAAGCTGAGGAGATAGTGGAGATAGCAAAGAACAATGATTTCTTGAAGGTCAAGCTTGAGGTGTCGTCTCAGTTGATCAGCTAGTAGATGAATTGGTAAGCTATTCGTTGTCACTGGTGTCTTGTAGTTCTTTTGAACAATGATGAAAAACGGCATGTATTCGGTGTTTAAGCAGGTGAAACGCTATACTTAAAATAAACTGTGGTTGAATTTGTTGTTTTACTGGGGAAAGTTGCATACTCAGACTGTACAAATTAAATGGTCCTAAATTGATCATAAATTAATTAGTGCATAAATATAGTATAAAATCTAGGAGGTGATATAAACCGACCTCCAAACAGTGGAAATGCGTTTAATTAATTAAAGTAAAGTCGTGTAACCAAACAGTTAATTTCCCTTTTTATCACCGATCATTTAAAAACCCTATACTTCAACCCCACCCCAGTGCTTGGAGAATACGCCGAGATCGAGAATGGCTTTTTTCACTGCTCTGCGATCACGCCTTGTGCCAAGGTTACTAAGGCTTAGATGTAGTACTTCAAGAAGGCTACTTTCTACGGAAGCATCATCATCTTCATCCAAGGTGGCTCCAGGACTTAACGCTGCCTCGCTCTTTTCTGATCTTCATCATCAGCTTCCTCCTCCTCCTGAGGCGCTGGTAAAGGAGCGGAAAGGTCTAAAGTTTCTTAGTAGCGTATTCCTCTGGGCTCTCACCGGTGCTACCGCTGCTGTTGGTTACACTACCTATGGTATGTTCTTGTCTAGGGCTCCAGTGGTGCCACACTGATTATTCTATGTCTTGTCTTTTGAAATATTCATGTCTTGCTCAACTTGATCTCATGTGTCTTGTTTATTCGTTGTGCGAAGCTTACACATTAGATGAAGTGAATCAGAAGACCAAGTCCTTCCGAGAATCCGCTTTCAGGACTCAGCCAGCTCTTCAGTCTTCCGGCATTGATGTTAGTTACACTTTGTGACTCAGCTTTCAACTCTGATATGCCATTGTTTCTGTATTTATGAGCTCTTTTAACTTACTTATCTCTTTGCTGGCAGAAATATCAGGCAATGTTGTACTCTGCTGCCAACAAAAGTATAGCCTTTTCTTTTGCCTAATAGAGTGTATCTCTTTTAAGTAAATATATCATCATGACTTTGTTTTTTTTTTCTGATCAGTTTCTGCAAGAGCCATTGATATGTATTTGGGGCTTAGGGAATCTGTGGAGGAACAAGTTAAAGTATGTTTTTTTTACTTTCCACATTCTTGTTGTGCCTTCCTCCTGTTACTTCTTCTTTTAATTCTTCTTTACTTGTTTCTTTTTAGAGCCTCGCTGAACCTCTCTCGGATAAGCTTCTTCCTGATATGCATCCCGCAGAGCAGGGTCATGTCTACACTCTCGTTCTTGATTTGAATGAGACTCTGCTTTACACTGACTGGAAGGTAACACCCTGATCTTCACTGTTGTCTGCTTAATTATTTTACCAATTGCATCTATAGATGTTCTGAATATCCGTTTTTTTGTAAACATTTTTTTTTTCTTATTTTCTCTGCCTTTTTTTTTCATTTAAAAACAAGCGAGAAAGAGGCTGGAGGACGTTCAAAAGACCAGGTGTTGATGCATTCTTGGAGCGCCTTTCCCAATTCTATGAGATTGTCCTCTACACTGACCAGATGGATATGGTAAAAAAAAGAAACATATCCCTTTTTTTTTTAATTATTTGTGTAACATTTGCGGCAACTAACAACACTTTTGTTTCATTGCTTTTGAAGTCTGTAATACCCATCTGTGAGAAGTTAGACCCAAATTTCAACATACGTTATAGGTTAGCCAGAAACGCTACTAAATATGAGAACGGAAAGCACTACAGGGTACGTAATCATCAGCTTTATCTCTTTTGCCAGTAACCTACCCAAAAATTAGCTCTGCTTATTTTAAAAACCATCCCCGTTGTGCAGGATCTGTCCAAGCTGAACAGGGACCCAAAGAGGATTATGTATGTTAGCGGGAATGCTTTTGATACAAGTCTTCAGCCAGAGAATTGTGTGCCAATCAAGCCTTACAAACTCGAATCTGATGATACCGCCCTTGTCGACCTAATCCCCTTCCTTGAATGTTAGTCCTGTTCAATTTCCAGTCTTGCTTTCTGTTTTTTTTTAAATTTTTTTATTTAATGTTGGTTGCTTGGTTTGCTGATGTCTTTTTATTGTGGGGGGTGTGGTCTGCAGATGTTGCACATAGCAATCCAGCTGATATCAGACCGGTTCTAGCTTCGTACGATAGAAAAGATGTTGCCAGAGAGTTCCTTGAGAGGTCCATTGAGTATCAAAAGTGAGTCTTTTTTTATATACTTTACTGTCTGTATGAATGCAAACTCTGTTGTTGGCTGTCCACTAAGAAATGTCTTATTGACTATGCAGGCGAATGGAAGGACAAAGACAAGGCCGATTCTGGAGGCGTTAGAAGGATCTATAACATTTTTATGTATAGTTAGAGACGATTATATCCTCATTGATTCATTAGACCATAAAACAGGAACAGAATCTACTGTCTTCGCTGAGGGTTTAACTTAGAACTGAAATCGTGTCTGCCTCTTGAAAGAGTGTTATGTTCTTTTTCACACATTTTTTTCCTCTCGTGGCCACCTTTGTCTCGGTTTTACAAAGTCAACTTTTTTCAAGAGGAGCCAAAATGACTTTTAGGTTTCGTGAAACCAATGTTCAAGAACTCGCTAGGCGCAATGCGTGCGGTCAGGTAACGCCTAGCGCCGAATGAATTAATCGGAGATTATACGGGGATTAATCGGGGGGTAATTTTGAGCATTTATATATGTGATTCGGTATATATATTATTTATGTGCGTGTTTATTGTTGTTCTGACTTAGTCTAGTGGTTCAAATCGTTAGTTATGTTTGTGCCAACCTGGGTTCGAGTAGTGGGCCGCTCATTTTGGTCAACTTTTTAAAAAATTAGGTTAAATGGATTAGGAAATGACGAAATTGACCTCATCTTCTTCCTTCTTCTCTGCAAACTCCAGCCGCTGTTCATTTTTTTTTTTCGATTTCACAGATCTTAATCATTATATTCTTGTAAGTTTTAGTGAAAATACATCAAATATAAAACATATATGCGATATTAAACGTATCAACCATGAAAACATTGAGTTATTTTCAACTTTCGATTTATTGGCCGAATAACATCAATTCGTCACGGTGGTCGTCCGATTTGCGTGTTTCCGGCGATTAACCGGCCGCCTAAACCGCGTTTTCGAACAGGGCGTGAAACCAATGAAACAATACTGGAGTGACATCTGTTTTTCTTTGTCCTCAACCGGCTCTTAAAAGTTTTTATTAAAAACTAGGGTAAACCCGCCCTACGGGCGGACGGATAAATAAAATAATAATATAAATTTGTTTTAAATTTTAAATTTATTTTTAACTAATAATACAATTATGATTTATAATCTTTTTAAATAAAACTATCTATTTAAAATCCATTTTGGAGATTATAAACTTGTCTAATTATAATATTTAGTAAAATAAAATTATTTAGTTTCTTTTCATGTTTATTTTATTTTAATGATACCAATAAGACACATAGATTTTTAAATAACAAAACACT
>OVBX01001057.1:0-29618 GCA_900406325.1 Erucastrum elatum | reverse complement strand
TATATATATATATATATATATATATATTATTTTTGATGCTGCGTTTGCGTTTAGATGTTAATTTGCATTGCTTTTACACTATTATGTGTGTTTATAGTATACTTACAAATAACATTTAATATCTAAAATACATTTTTATTTCCAGTTTTTGCCACTGACCCAACCAAACTTCTAAGCACAATTAGTTTTACGTACACAAGACATAATCAACAGCTCAATATTATTTTACTTGTATAAACTCAACTTAACTTGAAATAGTGCTGAAATAGTTGCTTTGGCGAAAAAATGCTGAAATAGTTGATTATAGGCAGAATCGGATTTGGGACAGCCGAGTGAAACATTAGTCTCGACCCCCAAATTCTTAGAAGTTATTTATATAGGTTTAAGCCCAAAACATTAGTTCCAGCCTCCAATTTTTTTTTAGTTCTTAAAAAATGTTTCAATCCTCCAAATTTTCAGATCCGACTCTGATTATAGTTACATATTACTCGTTTATAAGTCTACAAACAAAGACGAAATAATGTCGAAATAGTTGATTATTGTTTCATCAATAAGAAAAGTAGAGGCAAAGTTTGGATCTCAATGAGAAGAAATTTCTGAGGTATTGAAGAGCGTTTGGCAATGAATCCTCACTGAACTTAAATAGAACTTTCTTTTGGGTACGAAGAGTTTGTAAGACTATTGAATTATCACTTGAGTTCGACTTTAGCAAAAGCCATCGTATCATATACCACAAAATTGTTTTTCTTTTTGAAAAGAACAAAATTGTTTTTTTTGAAAAGAACAAAATTGTTGTTATTATTTACATGTTTATGTTTACCAAGTTTACTTGATCTATACGTAATTCATGTGTTTAATTTCTTATAAAATCCATAATTTAATGTTATTTGTCAAAAGGGTATATTTTTATAAGAAAATGTACGCATTAACAGAAAATAATATTTAACGTATAATTATGGTTGCGTTTTCAATTTGCAAATGATATTTTTTTTTAACAAAAAAAAAAATAGATCAAACTTTTGTAGATATAACTATATATGCTTTTCACAAGCAAACACACATTTTTAAAATATATTTTTGCCGTTATATCAACCAAACTCCTAAGCACATACGTACACAAAAGAGAATCAACAGCTCGTTTATTTTACTTGTGTAAATTGAACTTAACCTGAAATTGGTTCTGAACCTACAAATGGACTATCTTGCCATGCATGTTCGCGTTGTATTTTTTTCAGGTAAATATGCAATCATAATTGGATTCGACAATAGCGACTTCTTTTTTTTTTTTTTTTGAAAAAAAACTTAGGTTCACCCCCATGATGAACATTCAGATTCACCCATATTCTAATAATCAACCAAAATACCAACTAGATTAATGATTAAAATTATAAAATATTTTTTAAAGAAACTAAATAATTAAAAATAAAAAATGTATAAATTTTAATAATGCTGGTGTCACTATTTAAACACTATTAAACTCAAACTCCATACCCTAAAATCAAATTCTAAATCCTAAACTGTAAGTTATCAACCCAAACTCTATACCCTAAATCCAAATCAAAGATCCTAAACCCAAACCATAAATCACAAACCAAAAATCTAGACCCTAAACATAAACTTATATCCTAAACTCAAACCTAGACTCTAACTCCAAACGGTAAATTTTATACCTTAATTCTAAAATATAAATCATAAACCTAAACTCTAAGCCCTATCTCAAATCCAAGACCCTAAATCCAAACCATAAACTCTAAATCCAAACCATAAACCCTAGGATTTACTATTTAGGTTTAAAGTCTAGGATTTGGTTTAAGGTATATTTATGGTTTGGGTTTAGGATCTTGAATTTGGATTTATGGTATATAATTTAGATTTCTGAATTAGGGTTTAGGATTTACGATTTGGGTTAGAGTATAGGATTTACGATTTGGGTTAGAGTATTGGATTTGGGTTTAGGGTATAGGTTAAGTTTAGGGTTTAGGTTTTTGGTTTAGAGTTTATGGTTTTAGTATAGGGTATAAGATTTGGATTTAGAGTATAGATTATAGAGTTTGAGTTTATAATTTAGGGTTTAAAGTTTAGAATTTGGATTTAGCTAGGATATAGAGTTTGAGTTTAGGGTTTAGATAGTAGCATTAGCATTAATAAAATTGACACTACTTTAATTTTTAATTATTTTGATTTTTAAAAAATTATTTAATATTTTTAAATCGTTAATCTAGTTGGCATTTTGATTGGTTATTAGAGAAGAGATGAATTTAAAGGTTCACCATAGGGGTAAAAGTGTTTCTCTTTTTTTAGCGACTTCTATTTTAGCTTTGTAAAGTTTTTATTTCTGGCAACTTTCTAATGATTTTCTCATATGAAGTGCATGGATATTGTGTGTTTGTGTGTGTGAGTGCATATTATATCTTGATTTTTACGTATAATTGCTAAAAACTAATTAGGAAGCACAGTTTAACTTTTATACGGAGATAATTATAAAGAGAAAATCAGTAATAAGATTTGAAAGGTCCATAATTAGCGATGGAGCAGTTCCCTTAGACGATGGAGACCCATAATCAAGAAAAATCAACACATAATCTTTGATTAATTTGTATAATAAATTTCGTGCCATTGGTTTACACGCATCGTACGTTCTTGCATGTCCCATTCCTCATGTGAGGCGTGTCAAAATGGACGTTCTTGCATGTCCCATTCCTCATGTGAAGCGTGCCAAAATGGAGATCTTTACCCAGTGATTTACCACCAGACATGACAAGGCTAATTACGCAGAAATTATTGTTATTGTGCTCCTAATTCAAAATTCAGTGAAAAGAATGCTTTATACCATATATCCCATTCTTTACACCCGCAAAAAATATTTATTTTGGTCTGTCGTAAAATAAAACATAAAATATGCTAATTCAGTTCGAAATTTTATTTTGTGAAGAAGAAAATTATTTTGTGTATCTATAGCATTCCAAGTTCGATTTCACCTTTTGCCTTTTTCTATTTTATCCTAGGTTTTTAATGGTATTGAGATTAACAAAGACTGATTCGGGACAACAAAGAGATTAAAGCATAGTATCCAAACTCTTTTTAGTTAACAAAAAGATGCACTGGTACTATTATACTATATTGTTGAATTTGGCTTGACGTGTTAGAATTTCATTTAAATACAAATTATGTAAGGAAGAATGTGACATTTACTATGGGTAAATAGATAAGAATGGTGTGTATGAAGATGACTATGAAAGTATTTAGAGTGCCGGAAAATCACAATGTGAGAATCGAAGAACTAGTGGTTGCAAAATATGAGATTGTGTGCTTAAGATAGACAAAAATATGATAAAGTCTCACTTGAAATTTTTTTTAAAAAAAATAATGATCCATCCATTTATCTTAAGTTGGTTTTAAAATAGAAATACATTTAACCTTGAAAACAAAAATAGCTCCTGTTGGTTTATTAGTTGGTTTGTTTCTATGATGTGGCCATATGATTTGGCAACATACCAAACCGGTTTGGTATTCTAATAGTTAGGCAAAGTTAATTCTACTAAACCCATTACCTATTGCTTTAACTTATTTTGTCCCTACATACAAAAGAGATACATTGCTGAGAGATGTAAAAGGGTTGGACAATTAGAGATCTGGAAGAAATTTAGACAGAGAGAAAATGTTGAGAAACAAATAACTAAATTGTGTCACGTGATTAATTTCGATTAATTATTTCTTGAATAAAATTTCATATTAAATAGTGCTCCTCTCAATCGCATGATTGGATGAGATAGGAGATAGAAATTAGTTATTACATTTGTTTGGCTGTGGACAACAATACAAAAAGTTAGGCCTATAGAGTTCAAAGTCACAAATGCACTTGATAAACTCGTTACGTTACCATTTTGTTAGACATGTTGTAAATAACTCAGCCATCAATGTTTTATCCTAATAATCTGACACTAGGCTGACAAAATCACTAAATCAATAAAATTAATATATTAAAATCTACCAAATAAATGCTATTTAAAAGTACATCGAATGGCTAAGTTTTACGTAAATTATGTACCATCCAGTTGAGTTTTCAAATCGTGTTTAGATTTCTTTTCAAATCGTGTTTAGATTTCTTATATATTAATCCTGGAACATTACAACATGTTTTATAGTCATGTGTCATCATTATGATGATTCTTAGAAAAATAAGTTGGTCCATATAAATATATATTATATTTGTTATTAAATTAATTATCACACTGATTAGTAGTCTTAGGGGAATTATTGGTAGAAGAATTTTAGAAGAGTTATTAAATTTTGAGATTATATGATTATTGGTTTATGAATTTTTAAAATATGAGTAGAATTTATTGTTATTGGGGTGATAACTTTTAAATTTCATTCAAAATTCTTGGTTATTGGAAAAGTTGAGTTTTTATTGATTTTAAGATTCTATTAAAATCTATTGTTATTGAAACATAAATTTTCTTTTTTTTTACTCATAAGACTCAACTTTGAGATATCATCTATAACTATAAGAATTTTGAAATCTATGTAATAAAATACATTCACATACAAAAACACACAAAATAGAAGAATGAAATAATACAAAGTCTAATTTAACATGATACAAATCAAAACTTAAAAAAAATATTAAAAATGTAATAAAGTAAAAAAAAAAGTTTTAAAATATTTTGGAATTTCAAATTTTTTTAATAAGTTGAAAAAATCAAAAACATTTATATAAAAAAGTTCAAATTTAAAAACATATATTCCGAAATTATAAAACATATTTTTATTTTATTTTTTAGTTTTGTATTATTTATATATCTAACTACTATATTAAGGGTATAATAACATTTTACCTCTTTAATTATTGAGAAGATTATTTTTCTTTTATCCTACTATCATTATTTTCTTACTTTAAAGGTTAATAACAATTAATAGAATTCTATACACAAAAATCTATGTAAAAGTATTTGATAAAATTTGTTAAATCTACTTAACTTCTAAAATCCTCTCAACTATTAGAATCATCAAACTCCACAAAAATTCATGTTCCAATAACCCCCCCCCCTTAAATGTTTTTCCTTAAATAAATACTATGTAAGTTTTTTTTTAAATAAAAGCTACAAAATTACTTAATATGATTAACGTATATACGACAATTAATGATTATAAATCATACATATTTTATAATAAAATTTGCATCCTCTACATTTTTTTAAAAAAATTATATTAATAAAATAAATTAAAAATCACATTAAGTATATTTAAAAAAATCATATATGCTATATTATTAATTTTTAATACGTTTATAAATTACAAAAAAATGGTAAGATTTTATTAAGATGTTATTTTTAAAACGGAACCCGATCCAAAACAAAATATTTTGGATATCGAATATATCCAAACCAGATTAATATACTTAAATATATTAATTAATTTTAGAATTTAATATCTAAAAGAATATACAAAATAAATAAGATGTTATTAAGTTGTCCAAAATACTTGGAAATATATTCAAAGTTAAAAATACATGCTTAAAATAGTTAAATGATATTAAAAATAACAATACTTCAAATATCTATTGATTTCTTATCCGATTATTGAACCTAAACCAAATTTTATGTTAAATTTATGTATTTTAGCTTACATTATACATATGTATATGTTATAAATATATTTTTTCTGAGAAATTTAAAGCATATATGAATTTTATTTTATTTTTTAAAAATGAAATGAGTTATATGAGTCCAAACCCAAATTGAACCCGTAGATCCGAACCGGATCGAACTCACAAAAATTCAAAACATAACTGAAACGAACCAAATCAAACCGAACCAAATGGTATCTGATGTCCACTCCAAATCAAATGTAAAAAAAAAGTCTTTGATAACAAAATACGTTCTAATTGTAATATTTAAATACAACATATTGCAAAAAAAAGTTTATGATAACAAAATACGTTGTAATTGCAATATTTGAATACACCATATTTTAGAAAACATACTTGATGTTTTCCAGATAACTTTCATACGCCGGTCATTCTTGTGGTACTGAAACCATATTTACCAGTTGAAAACAATTCGTTGCAAATGTAACCTGAGATTGATGTAAGTTCCTCTTACATTACATTGCTCATATTAGTGTCTCCACCTCTGAGTGAAGAGGTGAGAGACTTGCCCTAACGTTTCTAGCCCCCATGAGTCTATCTAAATCCTCAAAAGTGCTATATCATCTTTGTCTTAAATAAGATTGTTATAGTTGTGCCTATTTACTTATGAAAAAATGGTTCCGAAATTAATTTTGAAGTTTTATTTTATTTTTAAAATAAATTAGATATAATATATTATCTATGTGAACGCGAAACATCTATCTAGTTTCTTTTTTTTATGTCTAGCTTATTATTTGTAATATAAATATATAATTATTTACTCGACAATTGCTGGTAAATGTGCTATTTTAAATACATAGTAAAATTAACATTTTAGCTTAATATTTTCTTTTGTCAACAACATTTTAGCTTAATAAATTATGCTAGTTTTGAGATCCAACCAACTATATTTATTTTAGAGAAATTGGGCCGTATAACCATAAAAACATATAAGTCACTGTCTAACCAATTTCAGTAACATTTATATACACGGTTTTACCTTTCTATAATAATATTATGTTACCTCTTTTTCCAACCGGTGGAACCTGAAGAAAAATAAAAATTTATAATTAAACTAAAAATATCACCGGCAGCACATCTTCCATATGTGGTTTCCTCCTGCTCTTTCATGTGGAATAGTTATACACTTATACCAACTATTAGTCATTTATTTTAGGGAAATTAGGATACATACCAAAGAACTTATATGAATTTAGGAATCTACCAAATTCTACTATTTATCCTTAGATTATGTGTGTTTATGGACTCTACTACCCATATACTGGATAATATCGAAACCTAGACTACATGTAAACAAAATATTGCCAAAGATCTTATCCTCTGTACCAAATCTTGATAGATCGATTAAGATGATATTTACCAATTTCATTGAAAATTTATCTAAATTTTTGAAATTCACAATTATTTTTTACATATGATTTTTGCCAGACTTCAGATCCCCACCTGAAACCCAGATGATGACAAAAATAAGGATTTTTTTTCATTTACACGGGTTATAAATAGCAAAATTGTAATGTAAATTATGTTAGACGGTTACAATAATATTTCGGTACTGTCACAAACTACAGTAGATGATTAAATTATTTATTAGCCAAGGTATTTAATGTTTATAGGTGGCTAACAATATTTAGTAATTGTGGTTGTAAATAATTAAAAAAAATTATAGTCCATTGAAAATCTCATTGTTATGTAAATTATGTTAGCTGGCTACAATAATATTTGGTATTGTAACAAACCACAACAGATGGTTAAATAATTTAGTAGCCATGGTATTTAATGTTTATATATAGCTGACTAATAACATTTGATAAATCGTGGTTGTAAGTAATTAGCTCTATATTATAATATTTATTCTTATAATTAGATATATCAATGAATTAGTTTGTGAGATTCAGTGTTAGTCGGCTAACATATTTAATAACATATAACAATTTAGTGTTAGCCTTCTAACATATTTGATAACATTAAAATCTATTGTTAGCCAGCTAAAAATTGCAATAGATTATAACAGTTTATTCATATATTTAGATATATCTATGAATTAGTTTGCGAGATTCAGTGTTAGTCGGCTAACATATTTAATAACATTCGTTTAATTAGATTTGAAACCCATTGTTAAATGGTTAACATATTTAATAACTTATGACAATCTATTGCTAAACAGCTAACATATTTAATAACCTAATAGGAACGACCATAACCCAAAACTTAATGTCTAATCCCTATTACGTTTAAGGTTTAGTCGTTTTGGATTTAGGGTTTATGAATTAGACATTAGAGTTTGGGTTCAAAGATTTCTATTGGGTTTAGGGTTTAGTATTTTGGGTTTAGAGTTTAGTGACTAAGATTTGGGTTCAGGGGTTTCTATTGGGTTTAAGGTTTAAGGATTAGAAATTAGGATTTGGGTTCATGGATTCCTATTGGGTTTTGGGTTTAGGGTTTAGTGACTAAGGTTTGGGTTCTGGCCGGTCAACAATTACAACATTCGGATCATTCAAAAAATATACGGCTAAACGGAAATTTTAAACGTGTATATATTATATTAGATATCCAACAATTTGACATTACCAACAAATAAATATACATAATAACATTATGTGTATGTACATAAGTAAATTGTCAAAACTATTGTCCAGCTAATATATATTGTAGTTGGTCTAAGAAAATTGTTATCTGGCTACTATTATATTTATACATCTAACTAATTCTTTCACACAAAAAAATACCTTTGTGGTTAATTGCCCCCGCCATCGTTTCACATTCTAAGAGATATCAATTGACATAGAAGATCCAATCCACCATAACTTTCCAATTCCATCACGTGAGGAAGAAGATTCCTTTTTTGGTCAAAAAAATATAATCAAAGAAGAAAATTTTAATTAAAGAAATGTATATAAATTTATCTAAAACTAGAAACTTTTGTCTTTGGCTAAAACCAGAGGATCATCATCTCATCTTCTTGCCTTCCACGTAGTCCTCACCTCATGAACTCATGGAGAAAGAATCTGATGAACTCATGAATTATTCAGAATTTATGATCTTCTTCATTTTATTTAGATTCAGTAGGAAAAAAAAAGAACAATGAAAGAAGGTGAAGAAATAAGACAGAGGCAATGAAAAAAAAAATGTGGTTTTGAATTGAACAATCCACTGCAATATTTTTTTTTTCATTTACAAAGATAAAGTTTAGCAAATCTACCCAAATCTTTTTATAATTTTTTCATACCTATATAAATCTCTTTGTCAGTTTATAGGTGTACGTCATCTAGGTTTTGTAGGTGGATTTGTAGAGTATTAATGGTAGTTGTGTCTTTCACCATGGCGTTGAACTTCCAACCTATTGTTGCTGGCAAATTCCTAATTTCATTATCTTCCTTTGGTTTTTAAGCAAATTAACCCTTTATTTTATGGAATACATCACATCCGCACACTTCAGTTTGTATATCCCTCAGTATTCTGTAAAATCTAGTTGTTGGATTTATATCCAAAAAAATCTGATATTAAATTATGTTAAAATCAATACTCCTCACGTTATTTGTCACTCAAGTATGGATTTTGTCCAATAAGTCCTTTATTCTAAGGGTTCAACTTTTTTCACAATAAGGCCATGTTCAAGTCTTCAGAAACGTTGTAAGCAACTCCAAACGAGTATATAATTACAAGAGTTGAAGCCAAAGACAACAACATATTACATATACAACCACTTTCTTTCTAATAAAGTGTATCTAAAACAGAGGAGCTTTTATAGTTCAAAAAAGAAAATAAAAACAGAGGAGCTTTCATAAAGGAACAGTTTAATGACATTTCCTCCTTCACCCTCTACGGCGTTGGAACGTACCTTTACCATCTCTAATCCATATCGTTGAGCGCGTTCTTCTAATATGATCAGTGAAGAGACGGTACCTGACAATGTACAAGATCCACAAAGAGACATGCATGAGAGTCTGAGACAAGACAAAAGCATTTGTTTCGGATAACAGTACTAACCTCTCATACTCTAGTTTCTGTATAACTATCCCATTCAGCACTAACTCAGAGCTATAGACCTCAGCCCCTGTAAAGAAACAAAAAAACTTGAATTTCCCGTGCAATCTACAACATATAATAGCTCGGAGTAGTTACATAGATCAAAGTGTGATTCACCTTTTTCTAGAAATGGTATGCTCATCTCTCGATCCTCTTCACATGACAAAACTAGAAGATTCTCTGGGACCTTATCGTCGCTTAGGACAGATCTTCCCACTCTTTCTACAGGCTGCCATTTTTTCAGTATATATCAGTATCATTTTGTGTGTTTATCCAAATGAAAGTGTAAAAGAGACTTAAAAATCAATACCTGTCCATGAACTGCCTTAACCAAAGTTGTGATTGTGTTCAAACCAGGCTTCGTATTTGGGGTGATAAAGACTCTTCGCCCCTGAAGTAGTAACACTAATGAGCCAAAAAGAAAAGAAACTGAAACTAAAAAAATAGTGAGATACCTTTAGTAGCGGATTCTGCCGTGCACGAGCCAAAGAAACCCCCATGTTGAAACCGAACTCCTTCTCCTTCTTCGAGTCTCTGAGTATGTAAGGATCCTCGTCAACATAAATATTCACTTGATCAATGCTTTCGAGCCACTGTGTTGTCACCACTGGCTTCCCTGAAGCGATTGCCTCAAGCATGTTTCTTGTTCGCATAAAGTTATCCGCTATAAAGTGTGTTGCCTCCTTCATGGAGGATGCTTCCGAGATATCAAACTTAACCAAAATCTATCAAGCAAATGCCATATACTGTTAGAAAAGATTACTTTTTGTGTAAAACTGAAGCTTAACTATCTAAAGCATATACCTTCTTCTGATGCTTGGTCACTTCTTCATCAAGATGTTGGCTGAACAAGACACGTACACTACCCAAGTCTCTTCTCTTTCTTGTACTCTTTGTCTCGCGAATAGGTTCCACTGATGGTGAGGTCAAGTTACGGAACTCCCTTGTTGTGTTTGATGTGCGTGAATCCTGGCAAGAAAGTCTATGATACTCATCTCCCATGCATATAGGCGATACATTCTTTGAAGGCTCCTTAGACTTAGCTGGAGTATCAAAAGCAGGTTCCGAACTCCTCTCTGCCTCAGTAATCTGATCTTTCGAAATACGAGCAGACCTTCTCCGCTTGGGATAACTCAACACATCTGCTTCACCTCCACTTGATTGCTTATGTAGCTTGGACGTACACTGTTTGTTTGATGATTCTACTCCCCTCTTCTCTGTACTTGACACAACAACTTCACTTGGAATATCAAGTTTCTCATTCTTCTCACAAGCCTTGGCAAGAACTAATTTAGCCTTCTTGGTTTTTGGTTTCAATGATTCAATATCATCATCTAAAGCTTGAATCCCCTTAAGTCTCTTGGATTTCCTGGTAACAACTCCACGTGAAGATTTCTTACCCTCATCCCTGGCGTCTCCAGAGTGCAGAGCACTGATCACTTCAGCAGCCATCTGCGTATCAGGGCCTGCTTCTACCTCTTCACGCTTATCAAACGTTCTTGTATTACTTTCCTTGGAAACTTCATCTAATTCATCAACAAGATTCTTTTCACTCTCTCGTGAATGGACCTTTCTTCTCTTCAAGAAACATGTACCGTTCTTATCAAGCTGGTCACTCTTTAAAGACCTTTCAATACTCTTCCTGCAAGCTTTAGCAGGACTCGGAGTAGCCTTATTCATCCTTCTTCTCAACAATTCCTCTTTACCCATAGCTTGAATCCTCTTAGTTCCCTTGGATTGTCTTGTAATCACTCTCTCTTCTCCCGGTGACTGTTTATTTCCTGGACTAGCCTCAGCATTTACTTTGCTGCGACCTCCAGAGCACACAGCATCAACAGC
Source organism: Erucastrum elatum (assembly GCA_900406325.1). Classification (NCBI taxonomy): domain Eukaryota; kingdom Viridiplantae; phylum Streptophyta; class Magnoliopsida; order Brassicales; family Brassicaceae; genus Erucastrum; species Erucastrum elatum. Next base: position 18,103 of record OVBX01001057.1, on the reverse strand, counting down.
TTCAGCAGCCACTTTTGTATCATACCCTAAAGCCACCAAATCACGCATATCAGATGTATTATTATAACCTTCCTCGGAAACTGCATCTAACTCTTTGCCAAGATTCTTCTTAGCAGCTTGGATCATCTTTTGGCTCCTAGCCACACTACACTGCAACAGTCTGGAATCAGAATGAGCCCTTCTTTGACTTTTATGTATCAGTTCCCTTTTATGTTCTCTAAGCAAGGAAGAAGGTTTCTTTGCTTTACTAGCAACCCCAAATAATTCTTCTTTTCTTCTGAGATAAATATCACCACCTCCTTCATCCTCAAGGTTATCATCCCACTCGAAGATACTGTTTTCAGTAGCTCTCGCTTTGTGAGTTGCTTTCTTTGCTAATTCCTGTGGACCTTTAAGACTCGGGATGATTTTGTTTAATGTTTCCTCTGTTCTCCTTCCATAATCAGCTTCAGCATCAAATTTTAGACCTGACTCACTGATGAGTTTATCAACGAATTTAAGAGCACTGGCCTGTGATGCCTCGCCAGGCTCTTGAGAGTCTATATAACTCAAACCACCAGGGGAAGGGCAGTTTTCTTCAGGCGAATCATCCTCAAAAAGGAGCTTCCCCGCTGTTCTTTTTCCTTCAACTTTCTTTTCAACAGATGTATTGGGAGGAGGGCATTTCTGATTATTCCCTACTTCTCCAAAATTTTGTTGTAGAAGGGACACATGGGTTGCTCCTTGACCAGAAGAATGACAGCTGGCTAAAGTAGAAGTGTCACTGTCGAGTAGCTTCAGGGCTGCTGCGGCAGAAGCACGAAAAGCTGCTGAACGAACTGAAGCGAACCTAGCCACCTTTCCTATAAGAGAAGGAAAGTGCGCTTTCATGAGAACACACCGAAACAAGTTTCTACTTGGGAAGCATGCAAGATGGTATGTATTGATTATCAAAGAAAAGTGCAAGCATCAATAATTCAATAGTAAACACACAAGAAAACATTACTACCAAAGCATATCAAACTAGGTGTAAACAAGCTTGTAATTTCTCATGTGTTTGGAGACTAGTAATTTCTGACTGACCAACTAATAGTCAAGGCATATTGAACCCAAAATACATTACCTAAACAAGAAGACGAAACGAGAACTTGATTGCAGAAAATAACAACAATATTGTTAATGTTTTCATAAACAACGTCAACCACTTTTGTTTTTATAAACTCACCCGTTGGCTTAACGTTTTCATGTCCACTCGACCGAGAATCGAGAGCACCCGTTGGTTTAATGCACTCATCAGCATGCTCTCTACTTTTATCTTCACTTGATAACAGCTTGCCTCTACTGTTCGAGTCACCACAGTCAGAGACCTGGCTGTTGTCCACCAAGAAAACAGTAACATCATCATCACTATCTCCAACAGAATGATCCAGTACTTGCGTAGCCAACCCATCAAAACCTTGGAGTAACTCCTCATCCTCCAGAAACGGTTCTTCTTGAGTTCCAAACCCCAAATCCACAGCTTGAGTTTCCCGACAGAGAAGAAACTCGTCGTCGCTGTCTATGACCTGAGTCTCCATAAACTCATCGTTGATCCAAGCCTCGTCCTCAAAAGGTACAGTGTCCTGAAAAAACTCATCGCCATCTTTCTCTTCACCTAACATACGAAACAGATCAGAACAGTTAAAAAGAACTCAACTTTAACTCATGTTAATGTCTGAGAAACCCCAGATCGATGAGAAGGGGCAAAAAGATCATAGCTTTATAACGAATAAAACCCTAGAGAGAATCGTACCAGAGTGGGAAGGCGAAGAGGGAAGAGAATCAATCGGCTGGGTCGTGTCTTGATCCGCGGAAAAATTTTGATCTTTAGTCATTCCGATTCATCCACTGATGAAATTCCGACAAAAGTGGTCACCTTTCTTAACTGATCGGTCGGGATTGATTTGTCGACACACGAAACTTGTGCGCGAAACTGGGAAGAAGAGGGAAAGACAGAAATTTAGGCGCGCAATAACAGCAAAGCGTCTCGTTAGGGCTCTCGTGGAGGGAAATAGAGTAATTTATTTGTTTATATTTAACAACAAAATATGTTTTCCAAAACCGGGTGTTTGGTCTAGTGGTATGATTCTCGCTTAGGGTGCGAGAGGTCCCGAGTTCAATTCTCGGAACGCCCCTTTTTTAATTTTTAGTTTCTTTTTTAAAATTGGAAAATGTTTGATGCTTTATGAATGCTCTGCCCGTTAACTTAAGAAACATTAGATAATTTGTCCAAGCAGACCCGTTAACTTAAGAAACATTAGATAATTTGTCCAAGCAGACAAGACAACAATGAAAAGTCCATTATGTTTTTGGAAGAGACATATATATATATAATTCAGACAGAGCATGTCTTATCCCTACAGTTGTATTTTTTCCATCAACAGTTTCGCCGAGGAATACAAGAGACCGATATTCGAATGACATCTGAAGCCTTCCGCATCAACATCCTCCACAGACTCAGGCTTGTCTTCTTGCCAATGTTCTTCAAAACCTATCACGTATAGTCAGTGAGGTGAGGTCCTTTGATTAATATCCAATGTGAACCTGTCATATGCTTCTCTCACTTGACTGAAACCATCTTTGTGGAACTCATCAGCTTGATCTCAAACACATTTAACACGAACTCAGGTGTTCAGAGAATGCCAGCGATGCAATCAAAACTACTGGACGAACTTCGTAAACCACTTCGGCTGCAATGTTCACCAGCTTCCCTCTCTCTCTTCGAACCTGAGTTCCTGTTACCTTATCACCCTCTTCGCCTTTTGTACAAGCGACGAGGATACTGGGCTTGTCTCATAATCATCACGTGTCTTAGATCTTTGATGATGAAACAGCTCCGTCGTGTAGACTCAGGTCAAAACTAGTGAGCTTAATCCTGTGGATTTCTCAATACCCCTTTTCTCCATTTCCACTCTCAACGTTTCAGCTGTTTGCCATCTCTCGGCGTGTGCATACAAGTTCGATATCAACACAAGATGGTTTTCACTGTCATCCTTCGTGACGCTCCCTGCAGTCTCGATTATCTCCATCACTTGTTCAGCCATCTCTGCATCCATATGAACTTTACAAGCACCAAGTAAACCTCCCAAAACTGTATCGTTCGGTTTCACAGGCATCTCTCTTACCAATCCATAAGCTTCTTTCAGTTTACCCGAGAGTCCCAAGAGATGAACCAAACATCCAAAATGCTTCACATTCGGTTTCACATCTTTGTTCTTCATCTCCAAGAATATCTTTAGACCTTCCACTAGAAACCCTCCATGAACACAAGCGGTGAGAGCCGCCAGAAAAGTGATCTCATCGGGTTTTGTATCCATCGTTCTGAACATCTCTAAAGCTTCTCTACCTTTCCCATGAATGGCGAGACACGAGATCATAGAGTTCCAACAAGCTACACTTCTCTGACTTAACGACTCAAACACAGATGTAGCATTCTCTAGATCCCCACACTTAGCATACATATCGATCAATGCGTTTGAAACAAACTCATTAAGCTCAATTCCTATACGGTTAATAAGAGAATGAACTTTTCTGCCAACATCAAGACGACCTGACTGCGCACAAGCAGACAAAACACTCGAAACCGTCACTACATCCGGTTCAAACCCTTCTCCTTGCATCTCATAAAAACCATCAATAGCACAATCAGAGTACCCATTCTTCGCATAACCAGTGATCAAACTGTTCCAAATCACCAAATCACGAACCTTTACACGGTTAAAAACACAACTAGCCTCATCTACATCACCCACCCTAAAATACCCAGAGATCATCAAAGACCACACAAACGAGTTCATCTCCGGTATCTCCTCAAAGAACACCCTCGCAGCCTCCATTTCTCGATTACTAACGTACCCTCCAAGCATCACCCCCCAAGCCTTCACACTCTTCATCTCCAGAGGCATCCTCTCAAACAAATCTCTAGCTTTCTCAGTCTCCTTTCTCTTCCCGTACCCTTTCATCATCTCGATCCAAGTCACTTCATTTCCACTCCCCATTATCTCTCCGAACAACCTAGTAGCCGATACTGCATCACCGTTCCACATATACCCACCGATCATAGCGTTCCAAGTAGCAATGTTTCTCTCAGGCATTTCGTCGAACACTTTGCGTGCAGAGACTATGCGTCCGCTTTTGCTGTACATGTTTATCAGGGAGGTTCTCACCATGACGTCAGAGTGAGTACCGAACTTGATTGATTCGGAATGCAAGAGCTTCCCGAGGATAAGACTTGGAACGCAAGCGCAGGCTTTGAGAAGGAGAGGAACCCATCCAGGAAAAAACACTCCTTTGCGGCGGATTCCTTTGTATAAAAGTAGTGCTTGTCTTGGTGATCCTTTAGAAATATGATTTCTTATAAGATTCGATATATGAAAATGGTCCTGAAAATTCATGACCGGTGAGACAAAAAGAACAACTCTTTGCTAGTCTTGTAGTAAAATATTACTGCTAACAAGATATTTTATTTTCCAACTAATAGCAGTAAAGGAAAACTAAACGAAATCAATAAAATCCAAGACTCTGGATTTGTGTTCTAAAATAATATCTTCAAATTATCCAAAATTATTTTGATCTCTAAAACTCATACAAGTGAAATCCAAAAACTGGGCCAAGGTATTGAGAATTTGCTTCTTTGATCACAAATTGCAAAAGGTTCTCTTGTGACTCAAAGTTCCAAAGTTTTTTTTTTCGGTTTTTTTCACAAAATTCGTTATTTCAGCGAGGAAACAAAAATACCAACTCTTGTCAGTTTGCACCAGTGTCCCTAAAGACAAACCCTAAAGAACGAGAAAGAGTTGCCATAGAAAGCACGAGACTAAAATAGAAATGTATGTGTTTCCCCTGCTACTACACTTTGCCTCACTTATCGTTTTGAAAGATGTTATTCGTCGGAGCAAACTTGAACTGATCTTATAGTTGCGGTGTAACGGGATCCAAAGTCATCAGCTGAGAAGAGCTTCGTTCTTGTTTAGCTCATCCAAATCCACACTCACTCTTAAACCCGACTTCACCAATGCATTGACCATTGCAGGGATGTCGGACTTCAGTGAAGCTGCTACATCCTGTTATTTTTTGTTTTATAAAAAAATGGTTTAGGTTATACAAGCTTTTGGTTTCCGTTGAACGTAAAAGTGAAATGATTCAGAAAGAATCCTACCTTCTTATCTTCTTCTTTTTGGTGCTTGAGGACGTCCAAAGGCCACTCGTTTACCAGCTTCTTGAATTCAGCCTCAAGTGCTGATTTCTTCTCATCAGGATATGCCTGTGAAGAATACACACAACATGCTTTAAGAAAATTACATGATGAAAAAAGAATGCTCTTTAACCAGATTCTGGCTCAAACCTGACAGATGATTTGGATGACAGCAGCAGCTTCTTCAGGTTTATGTTCTAGCAGAAAACCCTGGAACAGAGCAAACATGAAAAGGTATGGTAATGCCCATAACATGGGTGAGGATGCTACAAAGAAATGTTTTTACCTTTGCACATGAAAAGGCTGCGGAAAGAGTGTGTTGGGTGTAACTCTCAGATCTCAGCTTATCAACCTTCCATAATGACTCTGTGTCTCCTGATAAACGATTAACACATTAAGCATTTGCATCTAAGTAGTATATGAAAATCTTTAACAAGCAGAGTTATGTTCTGCTAACATATCTCAAGATCACTTCAAATTTAAGCTATGGAACGCTTGTGACAAACTCATCAACATAACAAGAACGACACAGGAAACCAGATACACTCAAAAACCTACCTCTTTTGGCAGCAAATTCCATCCATACATCAAATGTGGTCTTCCTTAACTTGACTCCAGCTTTGCAGAATTTCTTAGAGTACTTAGCTAATAGATCCCAGCGATCTGTCTCATGACAGATCCTGCAAATAATTCACTTGAAGTTCATTTCATGATATAACAAAAGTTCATTTCATGATATAACAAAAAATAGTACGAAGTGAGAAATCAAGTAAGCCTAGGCACCTGAAAACTAAATCCGCTGTACCGGGTTGTAGAGGCAGGTCATTCGCCTTCAGGAGTTTCATCACTTCGTCCATGAGGTTAGCGTTCTTGTGCTCTAACGCATGAGACTACATAAACCAGAAAACATCCTTAAAACTCTTGAGGCATTAAAGAAACAACCAACAAACTTATACACTTGCAAAAATACCAGTAAATGGTGAGCAGATGCAACGCTAGGAGTCAAACCATGAACATTATGTTTCCAAAGAGCCCGTTTACCTGAGGATCATAAGATTACAAAAGCTGTATCAGTACTGACAGATTCACAAAACAGCCAAGTGATGCGACAAGGTTTGAGATTACCATGGTTAATTGCTCCCACACGGACACAAGTCTTAGCAACTTGCCGGCACAGATTGCAATTAAAGTTGTCATGAATACGGAGATTAGACAACCTCTACATATCCAAAAGCAAACATTATCTCAGACTATAAGAACTATCTGAACATAACGAGGAATAGAGAAGTAAACTACTCACAAATCTCCTGAGATTCTGAAGAGCGTCAAAGAGAAAACTAATGTCATCCTCCTTCCGACAGTTCTCAATCAGCGACCACAACAAAGCATTCGGAGGCATCGATCTCTTGACATTCACAGACTCCATTATCTTACCATGTAGCTCCTTGACAGCCTCTGCATACAGAAACAATCTAAGTAAAGCTCAATAGCCATTTCCAAAACAAAGCTTTTGAAATTAAGCAAACCTGTAGGATCTTCGAAAAGTTTTGCTTCAGAGGAAAAGCTTGATCTCAGCATCATCAGCCCTACAAAACACATCGTCGAGAATCTCAATAACTCACCAAATTACAAAGGTCGAGACTTTATAATCCGTTTCACATAAAGTCTTAATCTTTTGTCTTCTTTAAGAACGGGCAATCACCAAAAATTGAAACAAATGCGTGAAATGAAGAGATGGTACCTGGAGAGACAGGAGCAGAAGCAGATCGATGGTTCTGCCATTGGGTGGAGTCAACAACATGAGAAGCGAATCTCACATCAGCCTCGAAGAGTGCAAGGGGTTTCAGAGCGCGAACGATTCTACGAGAGTTCGATAGGTACTGCATGACTCGGGATCCTTAGCCTCTCTGAGTCAAGCCGTGTTCTTGTCGGATTGAATCAGTTCAGTGTGGGAAGAACAGCGGTGAGTCAAGATTAAGATTTAGGGTTTATGTTTTTTACCCACTAAAAATGGTATTTACATAAAACACCCTATACTATTGCTCTTTCAATAAATGACGCCCTGAATTCGTAATATTCATATTCAAACCTAACAACTAGTCATTTTGGATGAATCGGTTGATTATCCTAAAAGAATTATGAAATTAAAAAAAAATACAGTATAGGATTGATTATCCTAAAAGAATTATGAAATTAAGAAAATATATATGATGTAACAATTTGTATCTATGGAAGAAGGTGCCATGCTGGAAGATTTAGAGTATTAGAATGAATTATGGTATAACATGTGAGTAACAAATGCAATTTTCCTAATCATTTTCATATTTTGTTTTATGTTTATCTTTTTAAAAATAGTGTGGGGTTAATTTGATTTAATTTTTAATTATTTTTAAAATACTTTGATATGAATTGGAGAATTTAGTAAAAAAAATTGTTAAAACAAGAATTTCATCTAAAATCATGAAATGATAGGTTTTTTCTAAACATTCTAAAATTATTTGAAAACTTTAAAATTTCACAAACTACAATGTTTTCAATAACCATAAATTTCAAAATATTTTACTATGCATAAACACAACTCCTCAAAATCCATGAAACCTCATTGATGAATGCTCTTTTGTTTCACTGAGATTGCTTTATCACATTTTAACCAATTATCCACTGGTGCTACTTTCCAGTGATCCTTTAACTATGCTTGCTCAACCATCAAAACCGGTTAGACCGAATTCGGTTGAAAGTATCAGGATTGAACCGGGTTAACCCCAACTCCATGATTGCATCTAGCACAAATAGAGTTCTTGTATATGTATGGTTAGTTCGTCTAACGAATTAGCATTTATCAGATTTCTATTTTTATTTATTTTTAAAGTTTTTCGCGGTTATATAATCCCCAAAAAAATTCTATTTTCTCATCTCTTCTTTCGTCTTTGCTGCTTCGTCTTCTCTCTTCTCATCTCTTAATCGATCGCTTAATCCGTAAGCTCTCTGATTGATTCCTTCCGATCTCTCACCGCTCTCCTCAATCTCTCTCTGCATCTATCTACCTGTCTATCAATCGAAGTCCCGTCGATGTCTTCAAAGTGATTTTGGATTCTTCTCGGTAAGCTTCATTTTCCCCCTCTCTCTCTCGCGATAGAGATAGTTTCGATTTCTGAATTCGTTCAAATCGAATGAAATATTGAAACAATTGAGCTCAATTCATTGTTTTTTTCTTGAATTTGTGAGCTTTCGATTTGAAAATTTCGAAGCTCAAATCGATAGGTGTCAGGTCGTGTGATTCGAATTCGTGCAGTGTAAACTAACCTAGAGTTGCTTTAGGAGAATAATTTCAAATTCGGAGAAAGCTATTTCTTAATTTCTGGGGTTTGAGCGGAAGTACTGTTGAAACTGATAGATGAAGCAATTGTAAAATCAATTAGGTTTCTGCATGCAGATTCACTCGATAGATAGATGTAGGATTGAGTTTTTGTGATATATAGTGCTATTTGGTTTTGAATCTTGTGGGTAAACTAAACATTGTTTCAGTTTTGGGAAGGCTGTATAAGTTATTAGAAGAGGGCTTAGCAAATGGCGCCTTCAAGATCAACGAAATCTAAGTACAGGAGGACGCCGCGTCCTAAAGATGTTTCTCCTCACAAAGAAGAAGAAAGTATGAGCAAAACCAAACAACGGGTAAGCTGACTTTAGTTATATTGCTCAGCCAAAGATTTGATTGTGAACAAAATTCTATAGTTAGGTTGCAGAAGGATACCAATCTTTAAATGTGTGCTAGACTTTTAAGCTGTTGTTTCAGTTATATTTCTATCTCAAGTAGGTGACATTGTGTTACACTTATTTCCAGTGTGCTAGCATTTTTTTTTTTTGTTATTTTGCGGGAAAAATTGTATAAGGATCAATCATATCTTATTTTACATGCAGAAGAGGAAGTTGTCGGATATGTTAGGTCCTCAGTGGAGCAAGGAAGAGTTAGAGCGCTTTTATGAAGGATACCGCAAATTCGGAAAAGAATGGAAAAAGGTCTGTTCAATTAGCAAAATATATCAGTTATAAGTCCTAGAGTTTGATTTGTATTATAACTTTCCATTTGAGAAGAGTACTAATAAACTGCCACCATAGTTTCCGATAAATGTTAGGTGGATAGTTAAGTCATTTTTTAATCACTTTGGTTTTGCAAAGTAAAATAATAATAGTGTTTTGCTCTCTATGGTTTATAGGTCGCTGCTTTTGTACATAGTCGTTCTGCAGAGATGGTAGAGGCTCTATACACTATGAATAAGGTTAGTATGCTCTCCTCCTTCTCCGGTTTATCTTTTGATATTTGTCTAAATACTTTTCAACTTATGTTGTACCATCTGTACTTTAGGCTTATTTGTCTCTTCCGGAAGGCACTGCTTCTGTCGTTGGCCTAACTGCAATGATGACTGATCACTACGCTGTTCTGGTAAGAGCTCTAAACCGTTCGAATAGTTATTTGATATGAGTAACATGGTTATTCCTAACTTACACAGATGTGGTACAGTTCAAGATACTAATTTTCATTTGTAAACTCAAAACAACAAACAAGTCTGACACCCATTCCTATGGAAAACCTGCAAGCTACTAATCATGGAAATTTTCCTTTTGTCTCTTGTTAAATGTTGTGCAACCTAGGGGTGTAGCAATCATGTCTGTTCAGATATTGTCACTTATAGTTTAGCTTAGGGAAGAGAAGTTCTTACATTTTTTGTTGGGTGTTTCTTTGGTAAGTCGTTAAGTGTTGATAAAGTACATTTATGTTTCAAAGAAATATAGTTTGATAGTGTGGAGTTGGTTTGCTTTATGTTATTATGTAACAACTCTATCTCTTCTCTAGCATGGAGGAAGTGAAAGTGAGCAGGAAAAGAACGAAACTCTGAGGTCAGCTTCTAAGCGCTCTAAACTGAAATCCTCAGATCATCCCTCTGCAGGATTAGAGGGTCTGTCTGACCGCCTGCAGTTCAGGTCCTCTTCAGGCTACTTGCCATCACTGAAGAAGAGGCGTACTGGTAGTGTTCTCTGCTTCTCTTTGCCTCAAAATCTGTTCACTGATTCAAAAACATGAGTTTTGCATGCACACACGATATTCTATAAATGCACGAGTCTTGTGTGGTGCAAACTTTTTTTTCCTATCTCTCAGTTATTGCAGTCCTTCTGATGATACGATTTTGCTCTATAGAATAAGCTTATTTAGTACTGCTCTGTTTTTTTTAAAAAAAAATAAACTAGCGTTGAAATGTACACTACACAAAGTTACTTTGCGGACTTGCAACATAAGTTAATAATAAATCACTATTATATGCAGTGGGAAAAAAAGATTTATCTTGCCCTGATTTTATTGCTCACTAGCCTCTCCTGATTTAAAAGATATATTGTTTGCTAACTTTTCTTATAATCGTAACCTGCATGTGCCAAGAGACTATGCCTCGTGCTGTTGGAAAAAGGACACCTAGAATTCCTGTCTCATATACCCCTGAGAAGGATACTAGGGAAAGATATTTGTCACCTGTTAAGAAGTCTCTAAATCAGAGGGGGGATGATACTGATGATGATATGGAACATGAGATTGCATTAGCATTGACTGAGGCTTCACAACGAAGTGGTTCGACCAAAAACCCACACACACCACCAAACAGAAAAGCAAAGATGTTCTCCCCTGATAAGAAGAGTGGAATAGTGGTATTTTTCTTTACTGTTGCTTATTATTCATAATACTTTCTTCATGAAACTATAACTCGGTTTCACTACATGATAGTCCTTTTACCAATTCAGTTAACAGAAATCTAGCTTAAGTAGCAACTGTATTATAGAAATATGGACTGATGGATCTTGATACAGCGTGCTGATAGTGATATGGCGATTGCCAAGCTTCGTGCCACTGATATGGAAGATGCCCGCTGTGAACCAAGCTTAGAAAGTACTGAAGCTGAAAATGTGGATAACCCAGGAAGTAGAAATGAGTTGACGAATGGAAAAGATAGAAGTGCCATGAAAGAAAAACAGTACTATAGGAGGAGATTCGGCATCAAAGAAGATTATTCAAAAGAAGCCTGCAGTGGTACAGACGAAGCACAAAGCTTAGGCACTCTCGATGAGAAATTTAAAGAAGAGGGGGATGGGAAGTTTTTGAAATTCACATATAGAAGTTCAAGGAGAAAAAGTAAAAAAAGTCTTTTTACTGCAGGTGTGTTCTAGTCTCTCAGTTCTCGGTTAAATTTACCTATCTGCTATGCACATCGAATTAGGATATAAAGAAACAATAGAAACATCACTTAACCTTTATTCAAAGCACTCTTTTAAATGCAGGTGAGCACATACCTGGTATACTTAAGAGAAACACCAATTATAGCCCAGCTATACCTTTGAAAATTTTAAGACTTACGGAAGTAATATCTGAAAATCATTAATTGAGTTAATGTTTTGGTGATCACCCAATCTTGCGTTTCTTAACTTTAAAATTCTTATTTCTGGTAATGTCATTGACATTTCTGTTGTCTGGTAAAAATTGGGAGCAACAACTGCTTGTTTGTAATATAATATGAGCTGGTTACTGAGCTTGGAATTCAAATTTGATCAAATTAATAATGAGGTTTATGGAGGCATTCTTCCTGAAGGTTCTTCTCATATATGAAAAACTTGAGAAGCTAGTTTATGGAGTCATTCTTCCTAAGATTCTTTTTATCTATGGCAGGCTTAAGAAGCTGTTTATGGAGTCAACTTATGCGTCAATATTTAACTTTTTTTCCTGTAAATTCTCTCTGCAGATGAAGACACAGCATGTGATGCTCTCCAGACGCTCGCAGATCTATCGCTGATGATGCCTGAAACTGCAACGGACACTGGTGGGATACCTATGTTTGACTTATAATCGTTGTACATTAAACTTAGTGTCTTAAGCTGGTTAATGTTATTGGCCATATACTGTATATATATATGTAATTGCACTGATATGCGATTTTGTTGTTTATTAACTTTCTCTATCCGAATTTTTGTTTGAAGAGTCATCAATTCAAGCTGAGGAAAAGAGAGCTGGAATGGCTTCAGATTATAAAGAGACCGATCCAGCATCCATGTCTAATAGGGGCTCGCTTAGAAAATCGAAACAGAGAAGATCCGTCTGCAATGATCTTTGTAATACTGAACCCGAGAGAAAGAGTCCAAGTAGCTCTGTAATCCGAAAGGGACGGCAGAAAGCATCACCAGCTAAAGTAATAGAAGCTATATATTTAACAAAGATAGTTGCTTTTGCAGTTCTGTTGTCTGAATTAATGAACATGTTCAAGTTGTTTTCTTCCTGCAGGTACCTAAAGATGAGCTTGCTGCAGTTTCACAAGTCACTGAGCCTTCTAAAAACAAGGTACGTGTATGCTATAGAACACATGTCTTATAATTAGATAACATTGCATACATTACTTATCTGCGTGCTCTTTGGAATGTATTATTTTATCGTCGACAGCCAAACTATTAAAATATTTCAGGTTTTGTTTCTTTTGTTGCCTTAATCTTTGGACTGTTTCTTTTGTTGCCTTAATCTTTGGACTGATTGCACTGTTGTAGGACATAGGTGAGGAAAGTAAGCCTGTTGGGAGAGGTAAACGGTCCCTAAGTATTAGAAACTCGCATGAAAAGAAGTCTGTCAAACCCCAGGATCGTACTTCCTCAAGTAACAACATGGTAGAGGAAGATGAGTCAGCTCCATCAACTGCAGCCACGCAAAAAGAAGTTAACTTGCCAACTAAAGTTAGAAGCAGAAGAAAGATAGTAACTGAGAAACCTCTAACTATAGATGAGGTGAAGAAATTAGAGATTTTGGTGAGTGAAAATTCTTGATGATACAACTCTGTTGCCAAATGATAAAGAATCACCAACGATATCAATTAATCTTAAGATCATTAATTTATTTGGAATTCAGTTGCTGGAGTTCCCTGATTATATGTTGTATGATATACAGGACAAGTTTTCGCACTGCATATCGAGTTTCAGAGCACGAAGATGGTGTCTTTTTGAGTGGTTTTATAGCGCAATTGACTATCCATGGTTTGCCAGACAAGAGTTTGTTGAGTACTTGGATCATGTAGGGTTGGGCCACGTTCCTAGGTTAACTCGCGTTGAATGGGGTGTCATAAGAAGGTTATCTCAACTAAAATGCAGTTAATTTTCTACTTATTAATTTTCTGTTTGTATATGAATGTTTCCTTAATCATACTTTGTTGGTGCAGTTCTCTTGGGAAACCAAGGCGTTTTTCTCAACAGTTTCTGAAGGAGGAAAAGGAAAAGCTATACATATACAGGGATTCTGTAAGAAAACATTACGATGAACTAAACACGGGCACGAGGGAAGGACTTCCGATGGATCTGGCTCGGCCTCTAAATGTTTCACAGAGAGTAATTTGCGTGCATCCAAAGTCCAGAGAGATTCATGACGGCAGTGTCCTAACTGTCGATCACTGTAGGTACCGAATTCAGTTTGACAACCCTGAACTAGGGGTGGAATTTGTCAAGGTACTCTTCCTGCCACCGCAACTTTTCTGGCATTTTGTAGAATCTGAATTTTTGACATAAAGAATCAACGTGAAAATGGAATAATACTGAAACTGAAAAAAGAGAGGAATGAATCCTCGCAGTTGACTGCACATTTGTGATTTTAATTAATGTCTCAAAAACGTTTGGTAGATAAAATCGCTACTGAATTTCTTACAACAGAATTTTAGCACTCGATAGTTGACCAATGTATCTGGTGCATACTTCACGAGGTTCTCTACGAAAGCACTAAGAAATAATCTTAAATCTTTATGACTTTTGAGTGAGAACGAATTTGAATGTTAATAACATTTACATCTCTCTTTTGGTGAAGGATACTGAATGCATGCCACTAAATCCTCTAGAAAACATGCCAGCATCACTTGCAAAGAACTATGTTCTCTCGAAGCATTACAGTCAGAGTTCCAGTGAGGAGAAAATGCATGAGCAGGTAAAGGAGAGCATGCCGGAAGGATTCCCCAAACTTTCGTGCGAGGCAGGCCATCCCTTACCGTCACCAAACTATAACATTAACAATTCACTAAAGCAGGAAAAGGTTGGTATTTTCTGACCATCATGCTATGCGCATCATATTCTGCTTTTCCATTTGCTATATTATTTTATGGAGTTTATTTTTCTGTATACCTGGAAGAATTGACTTAGTATCATATATCTAGAAGTTACGGTGTTCATTTGTGGTTTACTGGTTTCTTTAATATAGATGGGTTTCCAACAAACGTATTCAATCTCTTGGGAGTTTCTCTGTCTGAAGTCGTTGACCAATAATTGTCCCAAGCATTAGTCTACCCTAGGACAATACCTAGGAAGTTATGCAGAGAATTCAAATCTCTTGCCAACCCTGTACAAAATTAACGTCCATGTTCTCTATCACAGTTCTCGCTGAGACTGTAGCTAATGTTATTCCTCCTTACTTTCATCCACTCTCTCTTGCATTTGCAATGCCTTGTTTGGCATTTGACCACAGTAAATCTTAGCAACAGTTTAATAAAGTCACGGTTGATATATTAATTATATTGATTTTACAGCTAGAAATCTCAAGTTCGGATCCACAAGCTCAAAATGGAGTCGATGAGGCTCTTGCTGTACAATTGTTTAATTCTCAGCCTATTGGCCATATTCATGCAAGACAAGCTGATGTCCAAGCTCTTTCTGAACTAACACGTGCGCTTGACAAGAAGGTTCGGCTTTTTAATTAATTCTCAGCGTTATTATACATGTGTGATACTTGCTTGTCCTTAATCTTCTTCAACATAACACTTTCTCTATGACCTGGCTACTTTTCTGTCTATTTACATATTTCATGATATTGCTTCAGTATTGCTAGCATTAAACTTCAGATAAGTAGAGATTGCAAGAGGATGTGTTCGATGGAGTAATATTGACTAATAAGGAATGTGAAATCATGTAATTACTGATAAGCTTTAAAGGAATAATAATGTTTTGAATTTGTTTTGTTACTCTTTGATCCGCTCGAATTTAGATTTTTTTTCTTCCTTGTCTTCCATGTTTGTTTAGCTCTTTCGACATTGTGGTTTTCATTCTAACTAAAGCTTAATCTACACGCTACAGGAGTTAGTTTTGAGGGAGCTAAATTACATGAACGACGAGGTTGTGGAAAGTGAGAAAGATGGGCATAATGCTCTTAAGGATTGTGAATCTTTTAAGAAACAATATGCAGCAGTTCTCTTTCAGCTAAGCGAAATCAATGAGCAGGCAAGAGTTTATGAATGAAATATCAGTCGTCTTGTCGTCTTTACTACATACGGCTCCTGAAGTTTCTTGTTCTATCTGTCAATTTACACAGGTTTCGTTGGCACTTCTTGGCTTGAGGCAAAGGAATACTTACCAGGAGAATGTACCATCTTCTTCAATAACACACATGAGCAACTCAGGGGAACCTGATGGTCAGTTGACGTACGTAGACAGTTACGCACCTGATACTAATGGTTTCCATGTCTCTGAGATTGTTGACAGTTCTAGAGTAATAGCTCGGAAAATGGTACACAGAGCTATACAGGTGTGTGTGCAGAACAAGTTAGTCTGTTTCTGTGTTTGGGATCTACTTGTGATAAAGCTTCTGGTTTGACAGTTTACTCATCATTTGTTGCGTCTCCAGAGGTCTAACCCACTTAACCATTTGATCTCTGTATCTATTGCAGGCATTGGCGTTACTAAGGAAAGACGAAAATAATGTTGTAAATATAGAAGAAGCCATTGATTTTGTTAATAACCAGCTCTCAACAGATGAATCAGAAGGATCATCAGTCCAGCGAATACAAGCTTCCCAGGATCAGCGTCTTCCCTACACACCAAATCCATCTAGCTCTACTCAACATGCAGATGATTCCCACGTAAACCCATTAGACCAAAATGATCTGCAGGTTCCGTCTGAACTTATTTCACGCTGTATGGCTACATTGCTCATGATTCAGGTGATAGTCTCAAATAAAACATTCTTTTATTAACACATTTACATTTTTAGGTCCGAGTGTTCTCTCTCTTCATACAGTTTTAGATATTAGAGAAAGTTAAGCCTTGAGTGTTGTTTTCCTTTCGCTCTCACACTTTGTAGTGGCTGCATTAGTTAGTTATCTTGTGTTGGGTTCTTATTTCGTTCCCAGATTGTGTCCTAACACTGAAACCTTACGATGCAGAGATGCACAGAGAGGCAATTCCCACCAAGTGAAGTGGCGCAGGTTCTAGACTCGGCGGTGGCCAGCTTACAGCCTTGCTGCTCACAGAACCTTCCTATTTATACAGAGATACAGAAGTGCATGGGAATCATTAGAAACCAGATTCTAGCCCTCGTACCCTCCTAAAAAGCCAAGACTTATAAACCCTCCTTGTCTCTTCATGCTGCTGCTTGTTTGTTAGTGTAAAATTTATGTTCCTTTGTAGAAAATCTCTTTATATATACCTCAGTTATTTGGTGCGTCTTGACTCGCGAAAGAGCTAAAACTCAAAAAGTATTCAAGACAGCATCGACCAAAACAGTTTCTTTGGATCCGAGCAAGATACCTCTTAATGATTTATAATAAAATTCATCAACGACTGCATAGCCCTCCAAAAACTTGTAACTTTGACAACGATTTATAGCTTCTGTATGATGGTTACTGATACGAATTTGAAAACAGAACCACAGTTTGATCTTGTGTAGTTTGAAACAGATTCAGTTGATTTGTGTTAATTGTTCAGGTGAAAGATACACTTGTTCAGTTGGAAACAGCTCTGAGTTTAGATCCAAATCCTATCGAGTTGCATGCTGCTTACTATATAACAAAGCTTGTTGTTATGCTTACCGGTAAGTACCTCCAACCGATGAAACTGATATGATATGGAAGATAGTGACTGATGAAATTATTGTTTATCCTCTCGAGTCAGAGGGGAAGGAAACAAAGCTGCTAATTGCTTGAGAGTCGCTTTGAGAGATTATAACCTCAAGTTTGCCACTATCCTTAATGATCCTAACTTAGCATCCTTTCGCGCTTTACCAGAGTTTAAGCAGCTCCAAGAAGAGGCTCTTCTACTTTCCCTTCTTTCTCGCCTCTTCTTACATTCCAAGAAGAACTTTCTCATTGACTAAAACTTCTGTCGCAGGCTAGGTTAGGAGGAGAAGACATTGGAGATAGTTTCAGAAGAGACCTGAAACTCATCAGCGAAGTACGAGCACCCTTTCGTGGCTTTAGAAAGTTTTTCTACTTTGCATTTTCAGCTGCTTAAGACCATGAGCAATGAGGGTGTTGAAACCCACATTCAACAGTTGAATGACATGTAGTGAGGGTGTTGAATTTTTATGTTAATCTACGTGTATTAAATGGGTGTTGTAAAGTTTAAGCTGTTGAAAAAAAAAATTTGTGGTCCCATAAAGACACATGTCGCGAGATGAGTGGAAGAAAGTGGTGGGCGCGTGACTACACGCACAGAGACACTTATTTTTTTTTTTTTTTTTTTTTAAAGATTTAAAATCTGTCTTCTGATTGGCTGTGCCAGATTTTCTTTTATTTTATCTTCCTCCAATCATTCAAACTCATTTATTTTATGATAAAACTATTTAAAAAAAATAAAAATTATATCAAAATTCAAGATTTTTTTTTTTATCTATAAATAGAGACCACTCTCATTTCGTTTGGATACAGAAAAAAAAAGCACATTTTTTTGTTAAATGGATCCCAATAATAATCCNTTAAATGGATCCCAATAATAATCCGTTTAACACTCAAAACTCTTCTAATTTTCCGTTTAATTTTCAAAATCCCAACAATTACCAATTTCAAAACCAAACTTCCAACCAACCCCAAAATTTGCCAAACTATGGTTTTTCACCAAATTTCTTTA
>OVBX01001056.1:0-29620 GCA_900406325.1 Erucastrum elatum | reverse complement strand
ATTCTGCAATTACTTTTCCCCTGCATCTCTCCTGCTTTTGTTCTGTGTCACATTCAAAGCCAATGTATGTTCAAGTTGCATTTATTATTATATATGAAAGTGACTGCCAAAGCAACAAACACGCCGTATTTAATTAATAATATATTAATTTGTTTTTATTTTTGAAAAAGGACATTAATATATTAGTTTATACGCTTTTATATAAGTGTATTTCCATTTAATTTTATCCACCAATTAGAGATGATTGTGTGGATCTTTATTTCTTTTACTTATTGAAAATTTATAGAAAATGAGTTATTTAAAAAGGGTTTAACACTTGGCTTTATCATGAGAAATGCATTTATTCTTGAGGAAAATATTGTTTCTGTTTTCAAAATATTACTCTTTCTGTTTCTGAAAGATTGATGTTTTAGAATTTTCACACTTTTTAATAAAAAATACTAAAACTTAACTAAAAATGCATTGTTTTCTGTAATTTTATATTTATGTACTTTTAAACCAATAATATTTTACAAATTGCAATTAATATTTTTGAACTTCACAATTTTTCATTTTCAGTTGACAAAAATTGTATTGAAAATATAAAACATCAATCTTTTTGAAACAATTTTTTTTCTCTAAAACATCAATCTTTTAGAAACGGATGGAGTATTAATTAGTTAATTTTTTTTATATTTGTTATATATGTAGCACTTGAATTATCATTATGCCCTAAGACCATTCCAAATGTCCAATTAGAATCTAACAAATATAGGAGAATAGAAACTGTAGTAAACCAAATTGTTTTATATAACTATTTTTGTTGTGAACCAATATAAGTAAGCCAAATTGTTTTATATAACTGTTTTTGTTGTGCACCAATATAATTATTTTTCTTTATCAGTAATTGTGAATGTTTTATATGTGCCTGCGGTGTTACTATATATTGTGTTAACTCCGCAACTTCTGAAGAGACGTAACTAGATTTTAAAAGGAAAGATCAGGCAAGTGAGCAATGTGAGATGAGAAGAAACGAACATTGATAATAAAGCAAAATTAAATCACTTTTATTAAACTTTGGATACGGCCTCAAGTGTTGCAGAGCATGATTAACCCTGTAACCCCATTTGGGTTTCTTAGTATTATTTAAGTAATTAATTGTACTTGAAAGTTTTAGTTAAGAAACTATTAAATTTGATGCTCCAATGGGAGTTTCTTAGTTAAGAGTTTTTAAGAAGAAAAAAATGTAGTGTTGTGAATAAATAGAAAAAGCAAGAGTGTTGTGATTATATAGACTGTTTGATTCTTTACAAGTCGAATAGTTTTCTTCTGTTTGTTTGTTTTAGAAGCTAAACTGAACAGTTTCAAAGGAGTTTACGAAAGCAAAAACACATTTTCGCGAGATTGCATCCAAATGTGGCATCAAAGAAACAATATTTCTCTGTTTTCTATTTGACAGAGAGAGAAGGAGGTTACACTCACACAATCAGTACACTGAAACCAAATAAAAGTCAATCTCACAAATCAACAATGGACTCTGCACTCCCACAATCAGTACAACGAGATACACAAAGCCACAACATATAACCCAAGACTAAAAAAGCTCGGCATACCAGTGATATAACGAGTAAAAAGCTGAGCAGCATTAATCAGAGCTCAACATACCAGTGATATAACGAGTAGAAAGCTGAGCAACAACAAGAACAAAAACAAGCTACACGTTTTCAACTTAAATACGGTAACTCTATTACACAACAACATCACACAAGAAACTTATTATCAGCAAATGTTGAGTGAGTGACGTTTTGATGAAGCCAGTATGGAGAAGATTACTTTGAAAGTTTAAACAAATGTAGTGAACCTGAGCAATACTACGGTTCCAAGCCAAAAGCTTGGACTCTCTGGTGGAAATTGCGGTGATGCTTCTGTACCGGCAATCAAAATGCACCTAAAACTGGGGAAAAACAGAGAGACCTGAGCAGTTGTTCCTATTGTGGCTACTGGACCTTTACCAATATGCTTGCACACACAAAAAGAATCATTCTCATGTAACAAAGAGAATGGAGACAGAAGAAGGTGAAATATACCTCTCAGATCAAGCATATGTGTGTGTTCCTAATTCAGATTCTAAGGGATTAAACTAGTATGAATCCTAATTCAATTTCAAGGACAGTATGATTTGAAGAAGATGACAATCTTGTTGGACAATATGGCGTTTTGCACGAATGCCGACACCGACTTCTCAGCCCCCACGGAGTTCGACAGATCACTGATTACCACCATTATTATTACGAGTATCATGTGAACCGCCGTGACATCGACACGGCGGAGATGGTGCCCAACCATCGCCATTCGCTCGCCAACAACAACAGTCTTTCTTTTTCTTTGGACTTTGGATCAATCGGGAGAACAGAGAGAAGATTGAGAGAAGAGGAGAGAAAGAAAAGAAAAGAAAAAAAAAAAAAAAAATCAAAAAGACATTATGCTGACACGTGGTCTAAAGACCTCCTTTGTGATCGGTAAGGAAAATCTTCAAATAAGGATCGGTTATAGTAATTTAATTTTGTTTCCATTTAATTTAATGTCTAATTTTCCTTTAAAACCTCGCTAAGGACCTGCGTTGTTCATGGTCTTACAAGTTACATCTAAAGTGGCAAACAAATAGGACTGATGTTGAAATTGAACACGTGCTGATAAATTAGCTCTAGGGTAAATTAATTACATTCGTTCCATTTTATTTTTTTAAAGTGTATAACACAGAGATATTTGATCATTCAAGACACTTGTTTACAGACTAAACCTTCTTATCATTTCACTAATTATATGGAGTAACATAAAATAATTATCTATATCATGATTCATGCATATAATTTGTTTTTTTTCTATATTTTGACATGTAATGTCCACTGTTTGTTGTATTGATAACCGCTTGAATGATGGTAAATTGACGCAGTCTAAAGAATATGGACACAGCTAAATAGACAACTAAACAATAGATCCACATGTAACAGAATGCCTTCATGTCTCCGGAGTATGTATATTGTTAGAACATCTCAAAAAAAAAAACTATATATTTTCAAATATGAATTTTTTTGTTCTCTAAGAAAAATTTTAAAACTTCAAATTTAAAATTTCACCAATCGATACTTCAAATATAGAATGTCAATATTTAAAACTTCAAATTTAAAGTTTCATCTTTTTATTTGCATTTTTGGTCCTTGTAATTACATATCCTATTTATAATTCTTACATATTTTCTCATTTTTCGTTTTAATCTTTTTTAAAACAAATTATCTCATTAATATTCAAATTTATTTATATAAATTTAATTTTTACACATAAAATTAAAGAAAAAAATAAATCAGGCTCTATATTATTTTAAAAGTGAAATTAAACAACAAGAATATTATGGAATAATATGGTATTTTGCTTAAAGTTTACTATTTAATTATCTAATCCTATTTGTACTTATATTTTAATGTAAGATTTTATTAATTGATATTGATGTAATGGTTTCATATATGTGTTATTTATAAAAGTTTTATGAATTTATATAAGTTGTGACAAATATAAAGATCATAGTGTAAAATACAAATAATTTGAAGTCGGTTTTGAAGTTTTACTTTTGGAAAAGAATATATTAAAAATTCAAATACAAAGTTTGTGGAATTTTAAAATAGAGAGATTTTTTCTAGATGATTTTAGAGAAGAATCAGTCAATTTCACCTAATTAAGATCACACGATCCTCGCAATCTTGTACAGAAAAATGGCCTAAATCATTTTCTGTGTAACTAACTATATATGCTTCTTCTAACTAGTAACATATTCTGGTTGATGGCGAAACAACCTGGATAACATTAAAAATCTGCAATGCTTGTGACAAAACCTTAAAACATCATCAAAGTGTGTCTATATATAATAATAATTTATCAAAAGTGTGTCTGAATGTAAATCTATCCTAGGGTTGACGGTTTTACACTTTTCGTTTAACTATTGCAAGTCGTATTATTCTTTAAAAAAATTATGTATATAATCAAATTAGATTTATAATCATTCTTGTTGCTCAAAAAAGTATGTATAGTCCTGTTATATAAATCAATAAAATATTCTTTTGATTATATAAACTTTTATTTACCTTTTGTAATAACTATATATCTATTTATTTTACCATGTGCATATATTTGTAAATGTACACTCAAAAAGTTTTTTTTTGAAAGGGCATGCACTCAAAGTTACAAAATAGTTTTTCTAATAAAATTTGGTAGTACCATTTAAGGGAGAATTATGCTTTCACCTCATTTTTGTACCACTATTCATATTTATTTTCATTAGATAAATATTTGCATAAATATCTAAGTTCTGTGGTTTCATTAAAGATGAAAAAGACCCATCTATCATTACTTTATAAATATATAGATAATAAATATAAAAATAATTATAGTTTTTGAATTATATTTTTAAAAATTTAAATGTTCTTACAAAAAAAAATCTCAAAATTCTTATTTTGAAACTCAGAAAATTTTAAGACTATTTTGAAAATTTTTATTTTAAAATTTAAGTATTTATATATTTATTTTGAAATTTAAAACCCCATCCTTCAAATCTAAATTTTAAGTCTAGATTGTTTAACCAAAGGTTTTAAATGTCTATTTACTCTTTTAAAACTATCACTAAATGTGATTAAGATAAATGTGAAAAATGATATTAATAATATTGTAGTAAGTAATTTATCTTTTGTTATTTAAAACAAGATTGTCATTTCTAATACAATATTCTCTATTGTTATCGACCAAACTAACTATAATAGAAAAATATGATAACCACATCTCTCATCCAGCTTTTGGTCGGTACTGTAATATTATCATCTCGCAGGACATTATTCCACAAGTTTGTGGCGAATCATTTGAACAGAAGAGATACGGACACTAGACTTTTGATGATTTAATATTTTATTATTTGAATTTACTTACGTGATTTTTTTTTTAAAAAAGGGCATTCTATAATTACTGATTTCTAAAGTATATTATAGATTGACACGAGTGCGTTAACTTTTCTTTAATGCACCATGGGGCTTATATATATGGTCATATAAACACATAATTTATTAAGTGTAGAGAAGTAGCTCGCAATGTCTTAGATCTTTGGTATATCTTCATCCTTTTTTTAATTATCGTGTTCAAATGTTCTTAAAAAATGAAAATACATAATCAATCAACGATCTACCATTGTTTCTCAGTTAATTTCATATTCAAATGCATCAGAGTTCTCCTCAACAGATCTGTTGTTCTCTTGCCATAAATTAGACGACATTTCTGGGGTTTTTTTTCTCTGTTCTTCTATCGGAGAAAAAAGAAAGAGAAAATGTCAAGAAAGCCTTGTTGTGTGGGAGAAGGGCTGAAGAAAGGAGCATGGACCACCGAAGAAGACAAGAAACTCATCTCTTACATTCATGAACATGGCGAAGGAGGCTGGCGTGATATTCCCCAAAAAGCTGGTACGTATATATACACATGCATGCATAGTATATAGTGTATGAAAATGCATAGTATATGTTTTATACACATGAACAATGTTATGATCTAATGGATGTTTATATGGCAATGGTGCTTAACTAGGACTCAAGCGATGTGGAAAAAGTTGTAGATTGCGATGGGCTAACTATTTGAAACCCGATATCAAGAGAGGAGAGTTTAGCTACGAGGAGGAGCAGATTATCATCATGCTTCATGCTTCCCGTGGCAACAAGTAGTGTACTTTGTTTTAACATTACTTCTTTTTTTTAGAGAGGGCTTATTTAAATTACTTTTTTTCTTGTTTTAGCATTACTTCTTCTAATTTCAAATTAAGAGCCTCCCCCCTCCCCCCTTTTTAAAACAAAAAATGTCGTTTGAACTTGCATTAAGTTAAACTAAAATTTTTTGATTAAAATATATTATTAGAACAAAAATCAGTCACCAATTGACCAGCTTATTTTAAATGTTTCTTTAAGTTGATATTAAATTGTCAAAATACTTATTATGAAGCACGGGAGTATTTTTTCTAAGTTTTAAAACATGATCAAATATTTTGATACATTCTTCTTTTCGCTGTCCGCACAAGGTGGTCGGTCATAGCGAGACATTTGCCAAAAAGGACAGACAACGAGGTCAAGAACTATTGGAATACACATCTCAAAAAACGTTTGATTGATCAGGGCATCGATCCCGTGACCCACAAGCCACTTGCTTCTAACCCTAATCAAGCTATACATAAGACTTCTGAGTTCCAGGATGACTCAAACCCGAGTAGCCTGAATGAGCAATCACAATCAGGTTCGATGTCTCCAAAGTCTCGTCCTCTTTCATCAAGCTCCTGCAATCTACCAGAGGTAAGCAACAGTGATGAAACACCGATAAACAATGATTCCTTGAGCTCCAGGAACTGTCGTTTCAAGAGATCGAGCTCTACATCAAAACTGTTGAATGAAGTTGCAACTAGGGCGGCTTCAATTGGAAATGTGTTGTCAGCTTCCATGGAAGGATCCTTGATCCGCTCAACAACATTGTCTCCATGTCTCAATGATGTCTTCTCCGAAGCTAGTCAATTTCAGATGGACGAATACATAACTGATTATATGAAGGAAGATATAGGCATGGACTTTGATCTCAGCAATTCCGAATACAATTTCTCGCAGTTTCTGGAGCAATTTAGTAACATTGAAGCCGAAGAAGCTGAGGACATTGAAGGATATAATCATGATCTTCTTTTGTCTGATGTCTCCTCAACAAGCGTTGATGAAGACAGTATGATGCAAAACATAACCGGTTGGTCCAACTATCTTGTTGACGATTCCGATTTTTCTTACGACACGAACCTAGATTTCGACGACAAGAACTTCATATGATCCGTTGGTTTCTTACCCCCCTGGAATTGACCGGTTACGCTCGTGGTTTAACAAGCTCAAAAACAGTGTTGCTCTGAAGTTTTTTTCAAGTTCACTAATTAATGTTCACCATAGTCAATGTGGTTACTATATAACCAATAAGGAATTCTCTTTGTCAGAGAACCATGTTATCCCGTGGATCAATGAGTATTTGATTTGCGGGAGACATTGTGTGTATTTCGATCTTTTGGAAGTATTTAATAAAGCTTGCATTTTCGTAATTGCATTATACTTCAGATTTAAATATCAGCAGTGTCTTCGATTATTTTAATCATACATGTTGACGTTTAATATTTTTTCCACGGAACGTCAATTTATGTATTTAATGTAAAAATTCAAAAGAAAATCCTACTAATTCAGTTTGTCGCGCATTATTTTTAAAGTACACAAAGAACCAAATGGTGCAAAAAGAAACTAGGGCAGAACATTAACGTGTCTAAACTAGTGGCGAAGCTATTTTGTGAGTGGATGGGTCAGCTGTCCACTATAATTTTCTTAAAGTATAATTTTGTGCACAGTTTTGTAAGGTCCCTACTGAAAACTTAAATTTGTAACTGTATGAATAGTGTTTTAATAGTTTCGTCCCATAAAATAGTTATTCATAGATTCTCCACTGATATCTAAACCATAAAAGGCGATTGATTTACAGAGTTCACATGAGTCTGTAATATAGTCGACAAAAAAAAAGAAAAAATTTAAGCCATAACATTTATATAAATTCGTACGACGTCAGAGGGATGATAGTAAAACCCATCTTCAACATGCCAAAAATTTTGTAACGGAACAGGAA
This sequence comes from Erucastrum elatum, assembly GCA_900406325.1. Classification (NCBI taxonomy): domain Eukaryota; kingdom Viridiplantae; phylum Streptophyta; class Magnoliopsida; order Brassicales; family Brassicaceae; genus Erucastrum; species Erucastrum elatum. The sequence continues at coordinate 21,928 of OVBX01001056.1, read as the reverse complement.
AAAATGATTTTGTAATTAGTTTACAAAAAAAAAGTTTTGTAACGGATCTACACACAAATAGATGGATGGATCTAGAGAACTTACGAACGTAACAATCTTTTTACAATCTTTGGACGGGATGAGATAGCACCAGTGGTAAGAGCTTTGAGACCAATAGTCATGCTTCTGGGTTCGAACCATTTGGAGGAGAACTGCCTCTTCCCTGTCACCAAATGCGGTATTGGGTATTAGGTCTTGTCGTCAGCCCATGTATAGCCCTCTCGAATAAAGTGGAGAACCCCAGATTATAAAAGAAAAAACAATCTTTTTACAATGTGTGAATGCATGAACCAAAATATAAAGTAATATTTTTAGATGGAGCGTTGGTGACACAGTCAACTGTTTCAAAGTGTGAGCGGTAGAATATTTGACCCATGTTACCAAAAACATTCAAAAAGGTTTAGCACATTTTAGGTTATTTGTTTGTGAAACTCCAAAGAAAAAAGGAAAAATGCTGGATAATTAGTCAATGAAACTTTATTTAACCACATAGAAATGGTATAGTGATAGATAGATTTTGAGAAGTTAAGCTATAGATTCAAAGCAATCTCACAACAATAAATTTATGTGGTCATGCGAATATGAAATATTGCTTTAGACTTGTAGATTAAAAGTTATTACAATTTATACTCATTTCTTTTTTAAAAAATTTCATTCCGACACTTTTCACATAAGATTAAAAAAATTATTGACATATATGTAAATTGTTATTAATTACACTTCTTAGACTAATAGTATTTGAGATAAATATTATTTATAAAATCAATGTAATTTTCAATTAATTTTCAGATGAAAATAAGTATAATTTGCATTGAAATTGTAAAATAACACTTTTTGTTTAACAAAAAAAAACAGTTAGAATGATACTTATTATGATACATAATTAGTTATGTTTTATAAACAAATTTGCAGAGAAAACTTTATAATATCATAAGAGAAGTTCTGGAAATTGAATGGATTTTTAGTTAAAATTTCACTAAATGTCTTCTTTAAGATGATAGAACATTGTTGACTGTTGCTATTATTTATTCATTTAAATAAGCTACCGACCATATACAACTTCTCGGAAGCCCAAAAGCTATTTTTGATTAAAATTGTATTCTAATTAACTTTATTGATATTTTTAATTACTGTGCTCTTTCGTAATCAATCGTGGGGCAGACCGCACCATCTTTTTAGTTTCAACATGATTTGGAAGATAGCAAAAGAAATTTATTGGTACGAATAATAAAAACAAACAAGAAAAAGTGATGTTTCCCAATTTGTGTATATATATATGGTCCAAGAATACTTAATCATACTCAAAAGATAAAGAGCAATAAGTGAGCAAACATAATTGGTTTGGTGACTCGACAAATTTTGTGTACAAACCAAGCAAATACATTCAATGATATCATCATATAGCTCATAGAATGTGATACAAGACCGTTGGGTTTTTATGTGGCTGCTCGTCAACAACTCAATTAAACCTATTTTGCTATCGTCTCTTAGATCATCACTATCCAAAGTTTTTTTATGGATGGGTTTTTAGAAGAGTATAAATTAATTAAAATGTTAAGAAATGTTTCTTAAAGTACTTTCCACCCTGAATTTTTTTGGATAATGATGCTTTTGATTCATTAAGGTTGATATTTTTTTTTCACAAAAGACCAGACACTTTTTTATTTTTAAATCTCGAACCCAAAGACCTTTTTCCGTGATAGACTTTGGGTATACGATACTACGTGGATTAAGTTATTAGTTCTTCTTGGAAGTATGCTTAACATCTTAAACATGTAATATTCTAAATGGTTAATTTTGAAGATGAAGAAACTTATGAATTGATGACAAGAATTTTAATAGTCTCAGTATCTTGATCACCATTTATTATACATAGTAAGGCCAAGACAACATTTTGAAACTCGATTATCTTTGATTTATTGTTATTTATATATACATATTTCTTTAATATCTTTTGAATTCAAGTGCGTATAGCTAACTATGTGATGGTGGTATGGTATACGGATTTTGGATTTCTCCGGGTTTGAAGACCACTACATTCTACCATGTCGCTACGCGAATATAAACCTATTGTTTAGGGCCCATTTAAATATTTGAAGCTAGAATCGGCACTGTTTATCCGGCATTCAAGAACATATAAATTACCCAATACATAGGTACCAAAACACAGCATAGAACAATAGGATAAAAGAATTAACTTACAGCCGTACAATATAATCTCACATCACGGAGTCCAGCAAGTTGGCATAAAGTTGAATGTGACGAAAAAGTGATTATAAGTTGAGCTATCACATTTTAAACAAGTGATTATTGCTATCCAACAGCAAGTTCGCCTCTGGGTCTAAGAGCATCATTATTGCTAAGTCTTTGTTGTTGATCCTTAATACACATTTATGTATATATATATACTATATATACATATACATATATATGTATTAAGAACCAACTACAATGACTTAACAATAATGATGCCCTACAGTGCCGTCCCAATATATTTTGTGGCCTAAAGCAAATTTATGTGGTAACATATATCTAAACTTTCAATACATTTTGGTCCAAAATATTTAATATTTTCTGTTTAAAATATAAAATGATATAGTAGTTTATTCATAAATAAAAGTTCAGATGAATAAGATTAGTATTAGATATTTTAATAAATTAAAATCACTAGTTTGTTTGAACTACTGTTATCTTTAATGACACAAAAAGAAAAAAAAAAGCAAAAGAATAACAAATAAGTTATTCAAACTACAAGAGGAACCATTACAAGTCAAACATATTAACTTTGAAGATGCATGAAACAAAAGGTGGAATTTTAATGTTTTAACCTAAATATAATCACCATTCAAAAAAAAATGTGGCCTCAAAAATTGTAAATTATTTTGTGGCCTAAAGCTCCAGCTTCACTAGCCTTATGGCAGGGACGGCCCTGATGCCCTAAGCCGCAAACCATGTCCATGTGGTATACATATTGATCATATATAGTGTTATAAACACTCTAGAAAAAACTTGGTAATTTTAGTCACGAGTATCAAGTAATCTACAATTCTGAAGATGCCATTTTAATTTGGTTATTCGTGTATTTCATATCTATGTTAAGAATATAATATACCCTATCCTAAAATAAAAAATGTTGTAGTCGCTTTTGATCCAGTGGCCTGGATTCTTTTATTTTCAATTTTGTGATTCATACTTCAAATTTAATTGCTTGGCATTATCGTACAAATATTTTTAGGATGGATACGCTTTCCATAAATTGAATATCGTGCCACAGTTTGTGTGGTGCAAGGTAGATTTATTGTTAATAGTCAATAAATTGTTATTTTAAATTTTCTAAAAAGACATAAAAAGTCTAAAAATCAGAAAATTTTAGATTAGATAATATCTGGACTAGAGAATATAAAAGAAACTGGATTGTGGAGTTCCTAGTGGAACATTTGAAATCTTAATTAGTGAGAAAAGAATGTTAATAAGTATTTAAGATAAATATATAGCATCTGAACTAGAGACCAAGAGAAAAGTAAAATGTGGGATCAGCCTAGAGTGTTAGGTTGTCAGTTGTCACATACGTGGAAAGAGAAACACACGAATGAGCCCAAAAACGTGTACTGTTCAAATTTGTTGGCTACCTAACCTCCTTCCAGGGACTTGACATATCACTTATCTGCATCTTCTTTGTTTTGAATTGGTGAATGGCTGATAATTAAGTACTGGAACAGCTAAATGAATTTAATGCATGGAACAACGCAACATCTGTTGTAAACGATACAAATAATTTTACTGACTAATGAGACTTCAAAGTGTTTTATCATATTACGCTTAACAAATGCAATTGCATATTACATAATCAAATATCATGTTTCTCTAATTACAAAATATTTATTGGGATCTAGATGCCTGATAATGTTTCTCTATGAATAAAAAATCTTGGAGCCCTAATTACAAATATGATTGGAGACGTTAATCTCTTGTTTGAGATTTCTCGTGCAATGAAATCTGAACTTGGGTTTTCCAGTTCCGCAGAATATCTTTTAAAACATGCATATAATTTCAAAATGCAACAAATAAATTTTCAAAAATGCTATATGCAAATTACAATTTTTATTAACTATATAATCTTTTTAAGGTGAGAGGTGCAGTCCACAAATATACATTCTTTTGTTTATTTAAATGGACCCATAAGCAATGAATCTATATATGTGTGTCAATATGTAGAGCTAACAATTCCGCACTAAAAGTGTATTGATCCATAGCCTGAACCAACATGACAACTATTCTTATAGTGGAAACCAGTGAACCACCACAATGTAGTTATTAACTTCATAGTTACACATTTGTATTTATCTATATGTACATATCATATCTATTTATTTACATATAGGGTAATTGTTTACAAGATGTTTTTTTAAGTCTCGCTAGGGATAAAACGGCATGGAAAGAGCGCGGACTGCGACGGTCTAACTTCTTAAATCCCAATATCAACAGAGGAGGATTTAGCTGTGAGGAATCATCATGGTTCATGCATGTCGGGCAATGAGTACACCGTCTTGCTTGTGTGAATTAGTGTATCTTATAACAGAATCGACAGCGCACATATATCTTCAATCTTCTACGAAGGAACCTTGAGATTTCCTATATGGTCCTCATGTGCTGAAAACTCATAATCTTCTTGACCATCCAATTTTCTGTATGTACCGGAGCAAGATTCCGACGAGAAGAATTTATTTTTGTGTATATTAATTTAACATTTTTCAAAGAATAAAAACCAATATCTTTTTTTATGATGACTTGTCAACTGCTCTCTTTACTGGAGCTAACCGGTTAATCTCATGATTTGGTAGGTCCAAGATTAAGGTTTCTGTTTTTAAACAAAAGATTAGGATTTTTCTTTTTAGCAGATCCTAAAGAAAAACAAAAAAAAGAGAGAAACCTAATAGTTTGTTAAAAAAAGAGAAACTCTTGTATTCCAACTGCTGAAAGACCCTTAAGCAAAATTAAAGACTAGTTTGAAAGCCTTGTTCCAAAAAAAAAAGAATTAAAGACTAGGGTTTCTCTAAAATTATTCTCAAGTTGTTAAAATATGTAACCACATGTATCATTCCGAAAAAGATACCATGTATTGGAATACCGTGCATTCGAACTGCATAGAAGTTTCTAAGAGCATCTCCAACCCTTCCTTATTTTTACCTCTATAATAGCATTTAGAGACAAAATCACTCCAACCCACCTCTATTTCTACCTCTAAAATAGAGATTGCTATTTTCTCCCCTATTTATAGAGGTAGAAATAGCATTTCTCTATATTTTGCTCTATATTTGAAGATCTCTATTTTAGAGAAATACATTGGAGCAAAACACATCTCTATTATAAAGTTTCTCTATTTTAGAGGTAAAAATAGGGAAATACATTGGAGATGGTCTAAGAAAGTATATCTTGTAAAATAAATGTTGGATAATATAAGCCTTATATGTACGTTTTCGACGGCGAATAGGCATTCAAATTTTATGTATTACATTCAGAGTTGGTCCTGAGATTTTGAAGGTTTGTAATCATGTTTTATATAAAAAAAATTTTTTTACCGATTTGAAGATCTAAAATATATTTTTATGGGTTTCTGTCTATGTAATTTTTTTCAAAAATTTTGTGGACCTGTTACAAATATTTCATTAGACATTACCCAGATCCGACTTTGATTATATTATTTATAAGATCAATGCGTAGCAAGAAAATTACATTCCTAACCTGGCAAAATTTGTCCGCAAACAAAACCGAATCTTAATAGATGTTGTCATGTTGACCTTGTTTTTATGTGTGTGTCTGCGCATGAATAGCTTAATTTGTCCTTTTCCTGTTTAATATTGTGAACGGTAATGAAGTATTCAGAGACAAAGGGAATCGGTATGTTTTTTTTTCTTTGCGTAAGTAAATCATATAGCAAAAGCAGGGCGAAGCTAGGTTGATCGTTAAGGGTGCACATGCACCCAGTATTTTATATATTAAAAAATTTACACTGAAAAAGTAAGATTTTCTTATGGTGCACCCATGATTTCCTAAGAACCTGAGTTCAAATACCCTTGGACTACTTTTATTTCTAATTTTGCACCCAGGCATAAAAATGTCTAGAGTTGCCTCTGAATTTAAGCAACTATCTATAAATGTAGAGGTAAAAACCAACCTAAGTTTTATTATATCTACAATAGTTTAAATATAATTCATTATGATCGTATATGCTGCATATCGATTGATCATTACTTTTAACTAGGTGATTTTCCCGTGCTCATGCACGGATATAAATATTTATAAAAGAAATAATGTATAATAATTTATTTATTTTATAATTCTTTTTTAATTTTCAGTTATTATGTTATTTATATTGTAATCAATATGCATAGTTTATTTTAAATAACATTATGTTATTTTAATTAGACGTATAATTTAGATATATAATATATCAACTGATTATTTAGATATATTAGACAACATTTACCTTTTTGATTCAACTAAGATATTTTTGTTATTCAGATTAAAATTTTGATTAATTTTATTATTTTCATGTAATTTGATTATTGTCTTAGATTTTTCATATTTATTTAGTAATATGTGGAGTCGTTCTGTAATGAAAATATTTTATTTTTTATTTAATGTTTTATTTTGTATAAGAAAATTTAGATTGGTCTAGTTACTCATTTGTGGGAATATTGTGTAGCATATATTCCATCAAATTAAAGTATAAGTATTTCTAATCTAATTCAACCAAATCATATATATTGTATTCATTGTATTAGTTTGGTTTTCTTCTTATATGTGTATATATATTTATGAATTGGATAGTTAAATAGCCCCATGAATTATGTTAATTTAATAGGATTTAGTAATTTGGTATATTGTTAATTTAAAAAATAAAATTATAAAAATAAAGTGATGATAGGTACAAAATTGCTAAAAACATAATCAATACATTTTTAAAAGAAATATTAATTATTTACTTTAATATCAAGACTAATTTTCTAAAATTTCCTTTTATTAAATCACATTATATGTAGAAATATCTTTTGTTTTAATTTTTATAAATATTTTCTTTTTCATACATATTATTTGAAGAATATGAAAGGGAACATAAAAAAAGATCAAACTAAATTTTATTCATTGAAGATATCTTAGTTTATGTTATTTAAATTATTTTGTAATAATTTTTAAATAGATTGTTAAATATAAAATGCTTAATAATTTTAAAATATATATATTTTGTTGTTTAAGAATATATTTTTTAAAAGGAAGATTATTTATTTACTTTAAAATCATCAATATTATTTTGTGAACTTTACTTATTGTGAATTACACTATATCTAAAAGATATTTTTTTTAAAAATATTTATAAATTTTCTTAATTATATATGTTAGTTTAAAAGGAAAATAAAAAGGAAACATAAGAAACATAACTAAAAAGGAAAAAATAAAAGAAAATAAAAAAAATTAATAATGATAATTATATATATTTAATGCATTAAGGGTATCAATGTAATCAACCACCGTGAGAGTTAATGTGAGCGCGACACATAAGAAATTGATTTTTCAAATAATAATATAGAGATAATATTACAAAAATAAATTAGCATGGTCCTACAAAAGGATGACACACACAAGTACAAAAATAATTTTGACAAAAAAGTTAATATTTTTTTCTTATTTTTTCTTACAAAAATAATCTGTGTAATGTTCAGTAGATGGACTTTGTTTGTAACCCTTCGTACTCTGCTTCTTTCTATTAATGATAACTAAATGATAAAAAAAAAGACAGAGAAAAACATACCGATTTCATTTTTAAAAAGTGTATTAAAAATGGTTAGAAACAAAATTGTAATCATACCAGTCAAAAAAACAGTATACCAGTCGGTCAACTCAGAGGCCAGAGCTAAATCGGAACGTAAAGGCATGATTATTGATAGGACCAAAAATTTAGTCCTTAAATCATTTAAGTATTATTGTGATGTTAAAGATAATAGTTAAGAACAATCACAAAAGTTTTGATTATTGGTAGGACTTATAGAGGTTTCTTAGTAAAAAAAACTATAAACATCGTAAACAAGCAAACAAACTTTATATTGAATTCATAGAATCTGTATGAACATTGTACATCCATTTAACATCCAGAGATACATATACAAGGCCACAAGCAGTCACAAAATGTATTTATCATGGTAGTCAAACAATGAATGGACAATGAAAAGGTATGTGGTACAGAATTTGCGTTAGCGTTTACCTGAGAGTGCTGAGCACCAACACCAGCAGCAGCACCATTGGGTCCTCTAAAGACAATGGGTACATTAATCTGTCCAGCAGACATGTAATTCGACTTTGCAGCAGAATTTATGATATGATCAATTGCCTGAAACAAATTCCAATAGAGATGTTAGGATACATATAGGTATATAAAACGAATGTCTCTTTCCACAACAGTGCATCTATCCTACACCAAACCAAATCCGGTTCGACAATACCATGATTGCTAATCGGCATCGGAAAACGTCGTACCGAGATATAAGAACCGATTAATAAGTTAAATTACGAAACTAACCCTAAAGCTAAACAATCAGAAGTCCGAGAAGTCATCTGAACCGGATTTCTATTAGCCCCTTGGGAGTGATTGGGAGGCACAAGTCATCAGCAATGGAGAGCCAAGCATTGAAGATAAGCTCCTTACATCTCCCACGAGCCCTACGTCACACGTGGCGTCTCCTCCGATCTTCAGACCTCCTCTGTCCGAAAAAAGTCGAGATTTTTATTGGTTTTTTTTTTCTCTTGTTTGAGAGACTTAAGGAAGATCGGAGATATCAAAGGTTTGACTTTCCCTCACTACCCACCAAATCTATAGTGGACATGTCGAGCTTAGCTGCTTCGTTGGTCACTGGGGTTGGTCTCAGACCGGAAAGGCCGATTCTTTACCAGCCCACTTCGTTTCCTTCCTCAAGGTAAACATCAGGTTAAGATGATTTTGAATGGGTTGCTCGAAAGTTAGAATCTTGATCTGAATCGTTGTAGTTCAAGATAAAGTTGTCTCTTTTATACTTGTAGTGTAGTTTTTGATAGAGTATACTAATGTATCTCATGTGTTCGTGGAAATGCTTGAACCAATATGTTTAGTAATGTGGACCTTTCTGCAGAAGAAAAGCTCACGGTGTTGTTAAGGCCTCTAGGGTTGATAAGTTCTCCAAAAGCGATATCATTGTCTCTCCATCAATCCTATCTGCCAACTTCTCCAAATTGGGAGAGCAGGTTTGGTTTCTCTCTCCCTCTCTCTCCTTGATTACTCAATGCTTCTCTAGTTTTTGCTGAGTTATATTTGGTGTTTCTGTCAGGTAAAAGCGGTTGAGTTAGCAGGTTGTGATTGGATTCACGTTGATGTGATGGACGGTCGTTTTGTTCCCAACATTACAATCGGACCGCTAGTAGTTGACGCTCTGCGCCCTGTGACTGATCTTCCATTGGATGTTCACCTTGTAACGCTTTAATACTTTCCCTTTGTCTTTACTGTTTTTACTAAGTTTCACCTGTTAATTTTTAGATGCCTCTTGTATCAGATGATAGTGGAACCTGAACAGAGAGTGCCGGATTTCATCAAAGCGGGTGCGGATATAGTTAGTGTACATTGTGAGCAGTCCTCTACCATCCATTTGCATCGGACCGTCAATCAAGTAAGATTCTTTTTTACCTTTCTAGTGCTACTTGTAGACACTTACATGCTCTGTTGGTGGCATGTAGATTAAAAGCTTGGGAGCTAAAGCTGGAGTTGTGCTTAATCCTGGCACTCCGTTGAGCGCAATTGAATATGTATTAGACTGTGAGTCTTCTGCACATGACTGAACATTATGCACTTTTAGCTATTCAATAAAGTTGTTCTGATTGGATTCTCTCTTTGCTTGTGGCATTCAGCGGTTGATCTGATCTTGATAATGTCTGTGAACCCTGGGTTTGGTGGGCAGAGCTTTATCGAAAGCCAAGTGAAGAAAATCGCAGACTTGAGAAGAATGTGCGTGGAGCTGGTATATACATCTATCTACTAAGCTTCATTTCAAGTTTATTTTTGCAACATAACCAGAAGCTTTCTTCTCTCCTGAAACCATTGGCTTGGGTGCTTACTGCAGGGAGTAAACCCATGGATTGAAGTCGACGGTGGAGTCACTCCCAAAAATGCTTACAAGGTTATTGAGGCTGGAGCAAATGCGTTAGTGGCTGGATCAGCTGTCTTTGGAGCCAAAGACTACGCTGAAGGTATATATTATCTCCTGTCTGTACATGGCTTTATGAGTGGTGATGTTCTGACATTGTTGTCTGGTCGTTTCTAATACTTTCAGCTATAAAAGGAATCAAAACCAGCAAGAGACCAGAGGCTGTGGCTGTGTGATCTTAAAAGGTAGCTTGAAAGTAAAGTTATCACTTGTCATGTTTGTTTATGATGATCAATCTCAATTGATGCGTTTCCTGTCTCTAATCTTCTGAAGATTCTTGCAGAGAAACTCGGATCAAACCTCGGAACAAGGTTACTTGCAGCTTACGAAAACATGTAAAAGAGGCAAGGAATGTGTACAAAGCACTCTTTTGTAAAAACAATTTCAAAAAGATAAAAGAAACCCTAAAAAGTAACTAATTTTCACTTTGCGTAACCAACTGGTCAAAGTAACCTCACCTTCAGATAATCATATCCCATAGATTGATCCTATTTAGAGCAAAGTCCAAAGCTTTTAACATTTACCCGACCCGTTTAGAAAAAAAAAACAACTCTTTGATGAATCCAGAAGATAGATCTGAGATTGTCTTCTTTGACGTTGAAACGACTGTGCCTAAGCGAGGCGAGCGTTACGCGATCCTCGAGTTCGGGTCGATCCTGGTATGCCCGAAGAAGCTCACTGAGCTAAAAAGTTACACGACTCTGGTTCAACCCGCGGATTTGAGTCTCATATCTACTTTATCCGTTAGACGCAACGGTATCAGCAGAAACGACGTCGTTTTGGCGCCTCTGTTCTCTGATATTGCTGATACCGTCTATGACATTCTCCACGGTTACTTAAAAAAACTTCTTCTTTCTAATGTGTTTACTTCTGTTTGAATTATAAAAAGATAAAAAAGTGCGTACCGTTGTGGAATCAAATGTCAATAAGATTCAAGCTTTGTGTATTATTATATTGATGCAGGGAGGATATGGGCAGGGCACAACATATTGAGGTTTGATTGTGCTAGGATTAGAGAAGCTTTTGCTGAGATTTGTCGTCAGCCTCCTGAGCCTAAAGGTGCTATCGACTCATTGGCTTTGCTTACTCAGAGGTTTGGTAGAAGAGCTGGTGATATGAAGGTAAAATGTTGACTAATGGATTTTTGAGTTTCAAGGATGATACTTTGAGAAGTCTTATCATGTGTGCTTTTGTTTCTGCAGATGGCGACTTTGGCTACATATTTCGGACTTGGCAAGCAAACTCATAGGTATGTCAGTGTCAAAAGCATTTGGGATCTAAGTTCTTTACCATAAACTTATCGAAAGCTGTTGAGCTCTGATTGTTTGTATCTTGTTTCAGGAGCCTTGACGATGTTAGAATGAATCTTGAGGTTCTCAAATACTGTGCCACTGTCTTGTTCTTGGTAATGTTCTCTTTACTACTGTCTCTTAACATCTCCCTTGAAATTGGATTTTAATCAGAGGCAATGCTTATATATATTTCGCAGGAGTCAAGTCTCCCAGATGTACTTGTAGACAAATCAGCATCTCCAGAAACTACTAGTTTAAGGAGACATCTCAGAGCATCTTCTTCTCACGAGGATAATACTATGACAAGCTCTCTTAGGCTACCTTCCATTGGTGAGAACAGTGTAGCTCAGCCAGATCCGCTTAACATGAGCTTCTTGAGGAATGAAATGGTTTCCAACAACAACCTTCAGTTAGACACTCTCATGGAAGAAGAAGAAGAAGAGAATCAACCCTCTGATACTGTTGCTGTCTCTGAGAACACAAGTGACCATGAGGGATACTTGTCCCCTGATGCGATATCTCTTCAAAACATCAGAGCGGTTCTTGTCCCGTTTTATCATGGAAGCCAACTAATGAGACTAAAGCTCCTCCACGGAGATTCCCCTCTGCAGCTCTACTGTTCTCGTCTGAAAATACGGTTTGGAGTCAACGGGAAGTTTCTAGACAGCTCTGGGAGACGAAGACTGAACTTTGTTGTTGATCTGAACCCAAGGCTGTGCAGTGTACTCGATGCATGTGACAGCAATGCGCAGAAAGTGTCTGTTGATTCAGGTTCCTCTTCTGACTGGAACACGATGGTTAATCCGATGAAGGGGTTTGTAAACTACCCTAACGCAAGGATACAGTAAGTCACCTTACTAAGTAGCCTCTCCCTTGCCTGCTTGTTTTAGTTTCTCACTGATTAGTTTCATTGGTTTTTTTCTGCAGAATACCGACTGATATAAGTGGGGATGCAGCTCGGTATGCGATAGAAGTGCACCAGAGAGAGTCCTCTGGAGATGCTCAGAGTCTAATCTCTAGCAACCCGAGTGCGGAGGAGCTTGAATCATTGCTGAACCCGGGAAGTGTTGTCGATGCGTTCCTGAATCTGGAACCGTATGATTACCAGCAGAAAGCTGGAGTCCGTCTCGTTGCAAAAAAGTTAGTTATACACTCGTAAATCAAAGATAATCATTAACACCAGAAAAGTAAGGAAACTGGAGCTTAGTGGATATAGGAATCTATAACACATAGACACACACATACACTCTGTATTCATGTAGTTTGAGACTGTGTACATAAAAAGTTCGAAATAAATGCAATCCAAGTTTGTTGAAATATTCTTCTGTGTCATTGCATAATTATGCACATTTGCACATCTTGAATTCTCGAGTGGAAGACTAACAATCTTTTGTTTCCATTAGTGTAGATACTGAAAAGAACATTTGATATTGTAGTAGGATACATATTTACAGACAAAATAGACTCTACCTCTACCTGAAACCTGTACAACACTTGCATCTATATATACAGGAAAGAATCCTAATTTACAAGTTAGACAGAATCATGTAACGTGAGTGGAGGAAAGACCTGCCTCTTATCTTCCAATTTATTAACCCTGACCGAGCCTATTTAAACTGCACAAACCGCTATATGCTACTTTTGTAGAAACGTTACTTGAACAGCACGACTAGGGGGTGTCAAAATGGGTCAAATGAGTCAACTCAACCCATAACCCAAATGGTTTGACTGTTAATGGGTCAACCCAACTCATTTAATGAATGGGTTGGGTTGACCTATGATCCATTTAATTAAGAGGGTCAGATGGGTTAATGGTTGATCCATCAACCCAACATCTTTATTATTTGTAATGTATAAGATTTTTTTTTTTTACGTGGAAAATTGAAATTTTTAATTTTCGCGAAAAAACAAGATTTTTCGGTTTTGGCAAAAATGAGATTTTTCAATTTTGGTGGGAAAACACAATTTTCGGTTTTAACGAGAAAACATATTTTACGATTTTGGCGGGAAATTTTTTGGTTTTGGCGGGAAAACGCGCTTTGCGATTTTGGCGGAAAAACAAGATTTTTCGGTTTTAGCGAAATAACGTTTTTAGGTTTTGACAGGAAAACAAGATTTTTTGGTTTTGGCGGGAAAACTTGTTTTTGCGATTTTGGCGGGAAAACAAGATTTTCCAATTTTAGCGGAAAATACGTTTTTCGATTTCAGCAGGAAAACAAGATTTTTTAGTTTTGGCATGAAAACATGTTTTGGCGGGAAAACGAGATTTTTCGGTTTTAGCGAAAAAATATGTTTTCCAGTTTCGGCAAGAAAACAAAAATTTTCGGTTTTGCGGGAAAATGTGTTTTTGCATTTTGACGGGAAAATAAAAATTTTTAATTTTAGCGGGAAAACGAGATTTCTCGATTTTGGCGAAAAAACGAGATTTCTCGATTTTGGCGTGAAAATAAGATTTCTCAATTTTGGCGGGAAAACGCGTTTTTGCGGTTTTTTTTGCGGGAGTGTTTTATGGTTTTGACATGAAAACACGTTTTTGAGATTTTGGCATGAAAACACATTTTTGCTGTTTTGGGATTTTAGTGTGATTTTTTTTTTGAATCAAAGTATTTTTTAAAAATATTTAATTAAATTAAATGGGTCAAATTTGACCCAACCCAATAGACCTATTTAACTTGTTAACCCATCAACTTGTTAACCCATCAATCTGTTAACCCATTAACCTGATAACCCTCATTAATCTGATAAACCATTAACCCATTACATCAAAAATAAACAGTTCATTTGGGTTAATGAGTCAATTTGAGTTGGGTCAATCCATGGGTCATGACCCATTTTGACACCCCTAATTGCGACACAGCTTTTTTATTCTGGGAGACTGGCTCCTTTCGCCTTCTTCATTTCTGCTATCTTCTTCTCCAGTTCCACTTCCTTGCTATTTTCTTCCTGTGCTTTCTTGAACAGCCTTATAAATTTCAGGAGGGTGACAGCAACTGCAGCAATTGATCACTCAAAAGTGTTATTAACTATATCATAGCCATGAACTACTTTCTGATGTATTGGAAAGAAGGAGAATGAGGTTTATATAATCCGCGCCAAACCTTATTCAAATGGATAGCATTTTGGATCCTCGCTGAAGTAGTTCGAAAGTGCATCGGCATTTTGTCCCTGTCCATTCAACATTTCAGGGTCAAACATATTGTCGAATGTAAGAGCTTCGGATCTAGTAGAGGTTGACAAAATTACCACGACGGTGTAAAGATTAGTTACAGCTTCAGTTTCAGCTTCTGCCATGGAAATGAACTCCTTCAGTGTCTGTTATCAATAAAAACACAAAACTAGGTTTTAGGATCTGGAAGTAGTTAACTTGAAATATGTGGTGGAAACAAAACTCAGATTCATGATTCATTAAAATAATGAAAGACAAAACAAAGCATACTTTGCAGAAAACTTCAGAAACAGGACCATCACGTTTGGATGCAGTGAGCTCTTGTTCCAGCATTTCCAACGCTTCTGTTATATCTTTCATTTCATCAACCAACGACTTCAGTTTTATCTGAATAGACGAGGCAATCATATGATGAGCCAGTCACAACTAAGTAAGGTGTAGAGGACAGATAAAGAACAAACGCAAACCTTTGAGGCAGATTCAAGACTTTGAAGATCCTTATGGAAGTCCAGTAGATATGACGCCTTAGAAGCAAGAACCTGCAGAAAAAAAAGAGGAGGAGTTTCTAAGAATATGTATCCCTCCCTCCTCCTGAGCCAGACCATTTTCTTTCTAAAACAACCCTCGACAGAATCTAGAGGCTATTTGTTTTTAATGATAGTACTTTACCTTGCAAAGATAATGCATGAGAGTCATCTTGCTGTTAGCAGCACGTGTATCACTTAATTTTAATAAACTGTCCAGAGTAAATGCCACTGCAGCGCCTGCAGAAAGCAGAGCAAGGGTCTTATGAACCACAAAGGATTTGCGTTCAGACGAAACAAAGTATCTTAATGCACTGAACAGAGAAGTGCTTTGAACATAGAAGATAGAGAATATGAATAGCATAAACTTACCCCTCAGAGTTCCTTGGTTCATTGTGTTGCCCAGGTCAAGAATCCATTTCAAAATTTCTTTTAGCTTTTGTGAAGTACAGACCTGATTAATGAACAAGCAATGAGGAGAAACAATCTAAGAAAGAGAAATGCATATGGACTACACAAAAGATTAGAGTAAATTCTTGCAAAGCATCTAACCTCATCACACGCAGAATTTACCGCATTTAAACTTTTCTTGAATTCTTTTACCTGTACAAAAAACCATCATTAACAATAAAACAAATAAACAATGATAGAGATACTGATGAAACCCCCCAAACTTTTCCTCCAAAGGAATCCGATAGACAGAAAATAACAGTAATAGCACCGGACCTGAGTGTGGAATTGAATCTTGATGTAAAATACTCTCAGCTTCGATTCTACTCGTGGCACTTTCATTAGCTCTAGGAAATGCTGCGGTAACATATTATAATGGATGAGAGACCAAAACACATGTAGTCTAAGCAAATCGTTAAAACTATTTTATAGTAAATAAACAAAGGATATGGCAATCTCATGATCTAAACAAACCTGCTCACACTTTCCCAAGTTTTCCTTGTCACCTGTGTAGTTCTGCAGCAAAACAAGTCAATGACAACCAATATTAAGGAGTCGTATCATTAAAATGGATAATGATATATATCACAAAATATCCAAAATAAAGAGAAGTAAAAAGAAAAGCAGTAACCTTAACAAGTTTCATCTCGTCCTTGGTTGGACAAATCTTTATAAGTTTCTCTATCTGATCAATATCTAATATAGAATCATCCATTTCCAGAAGTGCAGCCTGGATGGTGCATGGAAAATTGTGGACAATTATAATAGATTAAGCAGTTGTAATCAACTAAAGTAGGTTTTGGAGCTTACCATCATCACATGCAGCGGTATCTTTACTCTTGAAAGCAAAATTTCCACATTATGGGCTCTCCTACGTTCAATCTGGAAACCATAAGAAAAACAGTAAATCAATCAGAACGAAAGTATTTATAATCTTGTACAAGATCTATAGGCGGTAATGAAATTCCAGGCAAATCACAACATGCTTTATGTCACTTGATTATAAGTACATGATCAAAGTCTCCACCAGGAAAAGTCTTTAGAATATTTAACATTACCAGTTGAACCTTTTGAGGTTTTGCCAATATCGATTTATCCACCCGTTTTGGCACGTTAGCAGGGAAAAGGGTCTCCATTTCTGATACGTCAAATACTGGTGCACTATTAGACAAAAACAAAAGATTAATTGCAAACAACTTGGAAACAAAGGTGCAAGAGAGACGAGAGACGTATATAAAGGAAAGAGAAATGCAAAGAGAAAGTTCAGTACATTCCTTCTCCATGCCTTGGAAGCTCATCCCATACGCTTCCTTGCGCGGGCTTTTTTACTTTAACCCAATGAAAAGGCTTCAGAGAAGACTTTCTTTGAGCTGAAGACCCCAGTCCTAGACCACGTCCTGTTCCTGCACCGTTGAGATTAGGAGGTCCACCACCAGGTGGTCTCGGTCCAAGAGCTGGAGGAGGTCCACCACCTGGGGGACTTGGTCTAGGAGGCGGAGGTGGACCAGGAGCACGGACACCTGGAAACTGTGGCGGTCCCCCAGGATCTCTACCACTTGGAGGTGGAGGTGATGGTCGCGAAGAAGGAGGTGGTAGATGTGTAGGCTCTAAATCATTCGGGGAATCATTGCCTTCTACATCAGCTGTTCTAGAACCATTTTCCTTTGCTTCCACGGTCCTTCTCTTTCTCTGCTCATCACCATTGTCTATTTCTATATCCTTCACAGCATCGATATTGGTATCTGCTTTCCCATCTGACCTAGACTGTTCACCATCAACAGTGATATCTTTGACTGGAGCCTCCCCATGCACATCCTTTTTATGATTTGAACCATCAGTTGCACAATCTGAGTCAGCCTTATGGTCAGGCCCATGAATCACTTGGCCAAATTCTTCATTTGTATGTAAATGGTTCTCAGTTTCTGACATCGTTGATGTTGAATGAAGCGAGCTTTCAGGAGTTTTATAGTAGCCAAAAATTATTATTCATTTGAGAATTACTTACCGACCTAATTAAACGTATAGTGGTGGACTTTAGAGAAAGAACGAGGAAATGTTAAGTCTCATCCTACGTGGAAGTGGTAGGATTCCTGTCCTGACACACTACACGACCAGACTGTTCTCTTTCATTCTCTAGGTGTTTTGTCTCATCCTACGTGGAATTACATAAACGGTATAATAGGATTTATAAAATTACAGTCAGATTTTTCTCGGTCATAATAAAATATATCTGACCAAAACAAAATTAAACATAGATGTGATTCCCAACTGTCGAACACGTTATTGACACATAAATGTCACTAAAAATCTACATATTTTACATTCGTAATCTCATTATATAATAATTTTTGAATATGAACAAGCAATTATACGCTGAATCACAAACATGTGATATGTTTTGAAAAAAAAAATAATGTGATATATTAAGTGATCGGTGATTCCGCGTCTTGTGTGATTGAATTCTTCAAGAAACATGGTGCGAATATTGATAGACGGGAATCACTTTTTTTATAACGTCTTCATTAAACGATGTTCATTTTTTTTATTTGTTTATTAATTTATCTGGTAAACGATGTTTGTTTGTTAATTATGATAAAACAGAAACGGTTGGTTTCTTAACGAAGGCAGTTTTGCACAAAGTCAACTCTGTGTATCTTGTATATTTTGAAAAGTATTGCAGTGAGGAGAGATGAGCAGGCCACAACAAATTTCCTAAACAGCAAAAAATAGTTTTATAATAAATAGCATATAAGTAACAATATCAAAAATAAAAATAAAAACAAAATTATTTTATAATATTTAAAACAAAATATATTTATTGAAAAATAAAATAATAAATTTTAAATTTTATATATATCTTAAATCATAAATCTTACATTTTAAACTCTAATTTAAATTCTAAAACCCTAGAACTTAAGTTCTAAATCTAAACACACACCTCAAAATCTAAATTCAAATCTTTTAAGTTTTTAACTGTATGGTTATGTGTTTTGTTTGACCTTTAATGAAAACTAGTTTTGTAAAATATTTTTTTGACATTATGGTGCAGTTAATTGTATGTGTCCGAATCCGAATAAGCTAATGCGTGAATCTTGATGGTCCGAATCGATCTCAAATCTCACCCTAAAGCTTACTTGACAGACAAGAAAAGTAAGACAACAACAACGTCTCTTTGATCAAGTGTTTCGCGTCTCTTCACCTTCGCCGGCTCTCTCTCTCTCACTCTCTTTCCGTGTAAAGAAAACAAATGGGGAAGGAAGACGTATTCAAGACTCAGAAGCGCGTCTCAACCTCTGCTTCCGCCGGCGTTCTTCCGACGACGATCCCCACTCCCGGAGGAAGAAAACCGCCGCCACGTGGTAACAAACAGATCAAGAAAACGTTCAACAACGTGAAGATGACCATCCTCTGCGGCCTCGTCACAATCCTCGTCCTCCGCGGCACGATCGGCGTCAACTTCGGAACATCCGACGCTGACGCCGTTAACCAGAACCTAATCGAAGAAACCAACCGCCTCCTAGCCGAGATCAGATCCGACTCGGATCCCACCGACCCGAACGATTCCCCCGACTCAGATCTCGATCTCAACATGACATACACTCTCGGACCGAAGATCACTAACTGGGACCAACAAAGAGCCACGTGGCTAACTCAGAACCCAGACTTCCCCAGCTCCGTCGCCGGTAAACCTAGAGTCTTGCTCCTCACGGGATCTCCACCGAAGCCTTGTGACAACCCTATCGGTGATCATTACCTCTTGAAGTCGGTGAAGAACAAGATCGACTACTGTCGGATCCACGGGATAGAGATTGTTTACAACATGGCTCATTTGGACAAGGAGCTCGCTGGTTACTGGGCGAAGCTCCCGATGCTGAGGAGGTTGATGTTGTCTCACCCTGAGATCGAATGGATTTGGTGGATGGACAGTGACGCGTTGTTTACGGACATGGTGTTCGAGATACCTTTGTCTAAGTACGAGAATCATAACTTGGTTATCCACGGGTATCCGGATCTGCTGTATGACCAGAAGTCTTGGATTGCTTTGAACACTGGTAGCTTCTTGTTCAGGAACTGTCAGTGGTCTTTGGATTTGCTTGATGCTTGGGCTCCTATGGGCCCAAAAGGACCCATCAGGGAAGAGGCAGGGAAGGTGCTCACCGCGTATCTCAAGGGAAGACCGGCTTTCGAGGCGGATGATCAGTCTGCGTTGATCTATCTGTTGCTTTCGGAGAAGGACAAGTGGATGGGGAAAGTGTTTGTGGAGAATCAGTACTATCTCCATGGGTTTTGGGAAGGGTTGGTGGATAGGTATGAGGAGATGATGGAGAAGTATCATCCGGGGTTGGGAGACGAGAGGTGGCCGTTTGTGACTCACTTTGTGGGATGTAAACCGTGTGGGAGTTATGCGGATTACGCGGTGGAACGGTGCTTGAAGAGTATGGAGAGAGCTTATAACTTTGCAGATAATCAAATGCTGAAGCTCTATGGGTTTGGTCATAGGGGATTGTTAAGTCCTAAGATCAAGAGGATTAGGAATGAGACAATATCTCCGTTGAAGTTTGTAAACAGGTTTGATATTCGGAGAACAGCACCTCTCAAGATTGAAGCTCGGAGCTAGCAAGGCTTTGGTAACGTGCAATCAGTTCCTTACCTGAAGAAATGCTAAATATGATTTTGGTTATAGCTTTCCATTGTTTCAAAGTTCAGTTTTATTTCTCTCTTTTTTTTCCCATATGTAAGTCAGTATATTCTTTTGTTAAAACTTGAACAAAGGATGGAACATATCAGTTTTGTTGATGGAGTAACTCTGGACTAGCTTGTAGCTTTTGGTTAGAATGGAGAAAGTTTACGTCGTTTTCTCATTTTGAGAGATTAAAATGTAAGAAATTTACAGAGAGAAAATAACTTGCAAAAGAATCAATAAAGTTAGAAGAGTTTTAACTGTGATGAATGATACCATCTCCTTGTGTTGTTTCAAAAAAGCTGATTTATCGTCTGTACAAAACCATGGCGTTTCTTTATTATCTACAAACAATTGAGATATTTTGTTTTCATTCGTCTATATAATTAGAAAGAAGATTAATAGTGTGGTAGATACACAGTTAAACACTACATAGACTCTACAAGACTTGAAAAATCTATCAATAAGAATTTGAATTTACAAGTTATGTAGAATTAATGTATGTGAGTCATCAGGCATTTAACGTGGAATGGAGGAAAGATCTGCCTCCTATCTTTGAATGGTTCCTTGAGAGCTTCCATCAGGACAGGGCTCTACTCTGTTTTAACCACACAAACCACTCTATGTAGCCATGTCAACTGGACACAATGTCCATGGACAGCCCATGACCAAATCCAGATGGTCTGTCCATATTAGACCAAAACCAAAAAACGTCCAAATATGTCCAAAACCATATTAGCCCAAAATAAATGGACAAACGGATTTGGACTGGACAGCCCAATAAACAATAAAAATTAGGGTTTCTGATTTGGGGAAAAAATTACCCCGTCTCTCACACTCTCTCTTTCTCTCCCATCTTAATCTCATCCTGAAAAGCATCCGAGTGCGACTTCAATCTCTCAACATTTCGACTTCAATCTTCAGATGGAAACCTTGGGATGCTCTCGACTGATTCGCCGCTCTCACTCTCTCTGTCTCTCGGCTCTCTCACGCTACTAGATCGGAGAAGCTCTCTCGACAGATTCGTCCTCGGCTCTCTCACGCTCTTTGTCTCTCTCCGTCTCTCACGCTCTTTGTCTCTTGGCTCTCTCACGCTCTCTGTTTCTCGGCTCTCTCACGCTCTCTGTTTCTCGGCTCTCTCACGCTCTCCGTCTCTCGGCTCTCTTACTCTCTCCTCGTCTCCGATCACACATCTCCCGTCTCCGGCTCAGATAGATCGACTTCTTCATTATTGGTTTGTTTTCTCTTGTTTGATCGAGATGGGTTTGTGTTGATGGGTTTCTCTAGTTGTGTACAGCTTCACTCTCCTGAATCGAAGAAAAGATCACTCGAGCTCTCAGTCTCTCAGTCTCAGTGTAAGGTAGGGATGTCAACTGGACGGACTGGGTGGATTTGGGCGTGTCTAGATAGGCCTACTTTTTTTTGGACGTTTTTGGTCAGAGACCAAATAGACCATGACCAAATAGACCATGACCAAATATGACCATGACAGCTGGACTGTCCATAAAGTCCAGATGTCCATTTAATGTAAAAAGTCCAATTTTCAATTT
>OVBX01001055.1:0-29624 GCA_900406325.1 Erucastrum elatum | reverse complement strand
TATATATATATATATATATGTATAAGCTATTATAAATTTTTATAAAAGGATTATAGATAGATTTAAATTCTTATAGTTTATAAATAAATGATTGCTAAAGAAAATACATTTTAATTGGCATCTTATTTTAATTAATTCTAGATTTTTTTTTCTTATGTTTGATTGAAAAAATCATCAATCAATTAAATTATAAATAACTTCATTTATAATATATAGTATGATATCCTAAGAACATCATTAATATGAGATCCTGTTCAACCTATCTTCTCAAATAAGATATTAGTATTTTATTAATATTTACTATCTAAATAACTTTTGATCAAGAAAAAAGAAAATCAAATCAGCAAAAAATAGCATGTGTTCATTATTAGTCTCAGATTTTTTTCAGAGAGTATCTCAACCTTGACACGTTTCTATCTATTCTACTTTCACTTTCTTCATTTTCAATTTTTATTATATTATAAATACTCTCTTAAATCCCCTCATTGAGAGGTGTCTTAGAAAAACATAAACTATTTTTTTCCGATCAAAGCACACAACGCTCTGGCTACTGATTCCAATTTCCCAGACAATCTGAATCTTCCATTCTCTTCGGCAATTCTGACGGTCGTAAGTGATTTCATCTCTTTTTTTTTGTCGGCTATCCATATCATTTTAGATCAAGTGTGATTTCATCTCTTTTGGTCTAACTTTCTTGGTTTTTCGTCCCTTTTTTTATTACGATAAAATAAACCCTAGGCTGACTAGTTGTGTTGTTGTTTTATTTGATTCATCTTCTAGTGAACCTTGGAATCCATCCTTTTTTGAAACTTTGGTTTTCAATTTTCGCTATGCAGACAAAACAGTTTAGAACAAAAAGAAATATGGATAGTAGAAGGAAACCGGAAGTGTGCCTTAATAATGAACTAGATAGGATAAGCGAACTGCCTGATCCTTTGATCTGTCGAGTACTTTATCATCTTCCCACAAAGGATGCTGTAAGAACAAGTGTTCTGTCTACCAGATGGAGGACTCTCTGGCTTTGGGTTCCTCGTTTAGGGTTGAATTATGAAGACTTCCAGACAAAAGATGACTTGGCTAATTTTGGTTGGGTTCCTCGTTATGGATTGCATTATGGAGACTTCGAGAAAAATGATGCCTTGGTTAATTTTGGTGATAGGTATTTCCACTCCGACAGGGTTTCATGCATAGACAAACTCGAGTTAGATGTTGAGTCAAATAAAGGTGTAGATTCAAATGAAGGTGAAGGTTATTACGATTCTTACGCCACATCATGGATTGATGCAGCAGTTAAGCGTAAGATCCAACATCTAGATGTTCGGACTGATCCAGATTATTCTAATAAGTTCTCGCCGTTTAGGGCTTATTTTCATGGGATGCCCCTAAGCCTTTATACCTGCGAGACACTGGTATCTTTGAAACTCGATGGTGTCTTCTTGCGTGATTCAGAGTTTATTTCCTTACCTTGTCTGAAGATTTTGCACTTAATATCTCTGATGAATCCCAGTGAGGCCACTTTCGAGAGACTTGTCTCCTCCTGCCCGGTCCTTGAAGAGTTGGAAGTTGATAATTCTCTGAACGATGACGTAAAAGTCTTTCGGGTGATCTCTAGGTCGTTGAAGAAGCTCAGTATACAAGAAAGCATGTCAAAAGTTGTGATCGATGCTCCTCTACTAGGCTTTTTGAGCATCGATTCTAGCCTATCAGGAAACTATATGATAACCAATACTATGGATACAAATGTCAAATTAGTTATTCGCCTCGGATATCATTTTGGGGATTTTGATGAAACAAGCATTTTATCAAACAGAAAAAGATTCAGCAGCTGTCTCTCTGGGGTTTCCAAGGTCAGGAATATGTCGATACTAGGAGCCAGTTTCAAGGTATATATACAATGTCAATTCCTGTGTAGAACATGTACATATTCAATCATGAAAGTTTTTTTTTTTCTAACGTCCCACGTTAATTGTTTTTTCTTGTTGCACAAACATCATATAGGGGAGCTATTCATGTTTGAGATGGTTACCGACCATTCTTGAGAGCCTCCCCAACCTGAAATCCCTCAGCTTGGTATCTGCTATAAGAATTTTTTTCCACCTTTTAACTATGAAGAAGATTATGCTATCTTTTTTCTTTCTTTGAATTTTAATAATTAATCCTCACGTTCTTACCTCAGGAATGCGATGAACTTCAGTTAGAGGATATGGATGAAATCAATATTTCGTATGTGCCTGAGTGTTTGCTATCGTCTCTCGAGTTTGTTGATTTCAATGTCCCACTCTCAAGCGTTGTTGGAGAAATGAACATAGTAAGGTATATCCTCGAGAATTCGGCAAACCTCAAGAAACTCACTCTACATGTGCATAAAGATTGTTCAACAAAAGATGAATTGGTTGAGAAACTCCTCAAAATCCCAAGAGCCTCTGCCAAATGTGAAGTCGTCTTCTTTGATTGGACAGCAGAGTGAGGTTTTGTAATGATGATTTTGTGGAATAACAAAGTGAATATGTGCACTATTTTCATGGGGTTGGTTTCTAAGTTGTATAAGGCCATAATGATTTTCTTTTGTTGTTGTTTTTTTCTATTCGGATTCTGAATTCTATGGCAGCTCATGATTGTTATTTGTTATTTTGCTATTTTTTTGTCGGTATCTTGTCATTATAATAGCCATAAAAGGAGCCACCACCAAATATGAAACTTGAATCGTTTCATGCATGATTAACTTTGTAGCTGAAATTATTTTACAAGCAAATAGCAGTATACAGTATGATTTGTTGGAAATTATAGATCGGAGTATCGTGCAAAAGGATATGGTGTTTGATGGAGGTTTCTGACCAGTTAAGGTTGGTTTATGATGCAAGACATGCATAATCATTGGCTCAAGGCATGCATGTGATTACTGATTAGAATGGAGATAGTGAATCTACATTGATCGGCTGCGATCACAAGGTCAATTTGTGATGAGTTAAGCTGGTGTCAGTGAGATGGCAGAATTTGAGATGGAGTTGCAAGAGTTATTCAACGAAGTCAAATCCATGGTTATGATCGGTAACGAAAGAGACGCAATGGATCTTCTCCGAGCTAATTACGTTGCTGTCAAAGAAGAGATCGATTCGGGTTTGAAAGGTGTCGAACAAGCTGCTGTGCTAGACATCATTGCCTTCGGGTATATGGCTGTTGAAAACTTGAAATTGCTTGATATGGTGAGTTTCTTGAGTCAGACATTAGAAACAGAGTCCATATAACTTGGATTGTGTTAACAAATGGCAGATAAGCAAGATTGTGGATAAGTTAAAGGACTCTGAACCATCCAAGCATGGCGACACATCTTATAAACCTTGCAGCGTCCTACTCACGCTCCAAGAACTATGTGGAGGCCGAGAGATTGCTGAGAACTTGTTTGGATATCATGTAGAAGTCGGTTGGTTCAGAGGATCAGTCCATAACCTTTCCCAATGCTGAACCTTGCAGTCACTCATGTTTGCTGAAAAGGGTGTTTGATGATACAAGAGAAAGAGTTTGGTTCATCAGCTGAAGAACTAATTGTTACTCTTCAGTAGATTGTCTACTTTTTGGGACAAGTTGGAAATGGAAGATGAGAAGTTTAAGTTTAGGAGACAACCTTTTGAATAGTTTTTATATTTTTGAACAGAAAAAACAAAACCGAATATAAAATACAGTTAGACGGCCGGGTGGTGCCTTGGATACTTTGGTTGATACGGAAGAAGAGAAAATCTATTCTGTATGCTGAAACACAAGAATCTGTAATCCAAAAGCAGAGCAAATAGAAGCAATCAATGCCCCGCTGCAATGGCCACGATACGAAGCCCTATTAAACCAAATCAACCAGTTGAAAAGTATGTTTATGAGCGCCTCTTTTGAAGAGGAGAAGATATCAGCGAATGGGATTAGCTCGAGACATTGCAAAGAGCGTACTGAAAGATGGAAGCTTCCAAATCATATCTCCCAAAATGCTGTACATAAACTAAATTATCCGAAAAAATTAAATTGAAAAAGAAAACGAAACAAAACCACCAGAGTCTAACCGAAACTGAACGCTATGTCTATGCTTAGATTTATCAACGCATCACAATGGCAGCAGACAAAAGTGAAATGACTCCACCAGTTTCCCAGCGGTTCATAGTATGTAAAATCTTGGACCATTCCACGACCCCATAAACCTCTTCTCGGCTACGTGATCTCTGAAACGAAATCTCAGCGCACCAAATCTCAACCTCACTAAAACGAACACGACCAACTTCCACCCACAAAACAGTTAGTCTTCTTCCTCCGTCCGCCGGACTCGCCACAGACACAAAATCTCGTGGTGCCGGAAACACTCCTTCAAGTCCCTTAACCTGTCTCCAACCAAAATTGTGATCCCAAATATTACACCAAGTTAAAAAACTACTCCCTAGGTGATGAACTGCTCTACAATATATCTTCTCTTCAGCTATGAAGCAAGTGTCGCTTACAAAGTATTCAAAGTTTTGAATACTACTCATTAAATATGGCTCCCACTCCCAGGTTCCGGTCTTCGGATCATAAACCTCTCCCGAGCTCTCACAACATCCCAACACGTAAAGTTTCCCGTCAACCAAACCAGCGGCTGTGTATCTTCCTCGAGACACTAGCATCTCAGGGAGTTTGCGCCATTGACGGCTACGACAATCGAGGACAAACACTCTTCTGCTTTTTGTTTGCTTTACGTATCCACCAATGAGGTAAATCTCTGAACTAGTTGAGACTACGGTCGGGGACTCTGGATAGTTTGGGTAAGGAAACGAAGGGAGTGGTTTCAGTTTCTGGTCGCGACCTGGTGCAAGTGCGAACCAGCAAGGGTTAGTATGCGTACGAAGTTTTAAACAGAGATATATGTAGTTCCCTGCTTTGCCCATTAGGGTTCGTGTGACGTCGAGGTCACGCGAAGAGAGGATCGATCCGAAACGCTTTGAGACTAGAGATAGAGATGGGTGATGGATTCTCGAGATTCTGGCCAAGATGTTGAGAACGATTTCGTTTGGTAACGACCAGAACGACGAGGACGTCAGAGGAGACTCCGATGATTTCATCTCTTCCGTCATCACCGTGTTCATTAAGCCGAGTTTAACTAATTGATTTTCCTGTTTAAATATTTTTTCTTTACAATTCGGGTCGTGTTCTTTGATTCTGGTTTAGGGCTGTTCAATATGGTAAAACCGAACCGTACCGAACCGAAATAGACAATATAGTTTGGATTTGGTATATACCATACAAACCGAAGGGATGTGATTTTCTAAAAACCGTAGGATTTGGATATGGTTTGGTATATAACCGATAAAACCGAATAAACCGAATTCCGATCAAAAATAGAAACATATAAATATGTATATATTTTATAACAACCTATGAAAATCATAAGTTAATTTATTTTCCAATAACTATTACTATATTTTTACAGTAGTAAAGAAGTCATGATATGTAAAACACTTGAGTATAAGTAAATAACAATTTATCGCAATAGATGCTTCTTATCTTCTTAGTCTTTTTTGATCTTTTTGTTTTATTTTAGTATTGACTAAATTGAAATAAAGATTATAAATTTGATGAACAATAATTAGTGGTAATTCTTCAAAACTTTTTTTAATCTATAAACGAACAGAGATTTGTGTTCATTCTAAGAAACATGAATTTGATGAACGCTAAATATGAAAGAATATAAAAAAAAATTTGGTGCTTTGTGCTTCTGTTTTGTTTTTAGTTTTATATTTTTATTTTCAAAATTTTGAGCTTTGATTTTAACTCTATATTTGATTATTTTATAAGATGGTAGAAATATTTTTTCGTTCTTTTATTTAAATATATAATATTTTATAATAAATGATTGTGTTGATAACATGACTCTAAAATTCATATAAAATGATCATAAAATAAAAAATTATGTTTTTTGGTATAAAACCGAATAAACCGAAAACCGACGGTATATAGACTGAACCAAACCAAAGTAAATATGGATTTAGAATGGTATTTATATTTTACAAACCGAAAAACCAAAAAACCGAACCCAACCGAACCGATATCCAGATTGAACACCCCTATTCTGGTTTAGAACCTAAACTTATTTCATCAATATAAAATCTTTCAAAAAGTGTGTCTATCTATCTATCTATACCATAATTTAAGAAGTAATTTTGATTATTTGACACATTCTCTATGATTTTATGTTTTTTAATAATATATATGATTTCAAACTAATTAACTTATTACCATAATTTTGAGTTAATTTGATTATTTATCATTTTTAATAATTTTAAAACTAACACATTAACTAATTTTTAAATTTATTAAACATATACTTGTGCGGACTCACACCTAGTCTCTATAATATTCTTTGAGAAGTCAGTTTTCCACGTGTCACGCTCACGTTAACTCTTACGGTAGTTGATTACGATGATACCCTTAATGAATCAAATATACCTAATTATCATTATTAAATTCTATATATAATGTATAATGTAATTCATAAAAAGAAAAGTTCACTAAATAATCTTGATTTTATTTCTTAAAAAAAATAATTACCGAGGTATCCTTAATGAATTAAGAATATTACATTTAAGTATTATTATTGATTTTTTAATTTAGTTTGATTTTAAAATTTTCCAAATATTATATACAATAAAAAAGTAAAATTTTATAAAGTTTAAAAAATGATTTAAGCCGGAAATATATGTATTCCAAATATTATATACAATAAAAAATTAAAAATTTATAAATTTAAAAAACGAATTTAGAGCAGAAAATATATGTATATATAATATGATTTCATTAAAAATAAAAGTTTACAAAATATAGTTATTTCATTTAAAAATATTTTTAAATAACATAAAATATACTTTTAAGTAATAAAATACATTATCTATATCTATTAGTTATTGTAAATATTGATACGTCTTAATGAGCTTCCAAAAACTAATTAGTTACTTATGTATGTAACTTCCAAGTGATATGTAAGAGTAATTTGATTTGAATTAATTATTATAAAAATAATTATACTTTAATTTGAATCTCAAAAATATGTTTAACTCAGTACACTCACTACATGAGTGACTCGACTAATTCAACTTATATCTAAAATTATAGATTTAATTACAATAAGAATATATAATTTTTTATAATATTTATTTATTTTATAAATATAATAGTTAGCATTTTATTTCAAAATATAATAAATTTATGCAAATATTTCTCAAATGAGAGATTTTTTAATAGTTGTAATTTGAACTTTTGAAAATCCTATTAATTATCAATATAATTTGTGATTTTTTTTTTTTTGAATTGGTTTGCGAAAATTTTCTTTAACGCACGATACCTTATTTTATCTTTTCGCGCCAAGAAGGTTGTAGAAGCTTATTTTTCTCAGCCACGGATTAGTAAAGCTAAACACTGATGATAAAAAGCCCATTTGTAGAAGAAGCACACAGTGCAGATTAGAAACAGAGAACATAGTATAGGAAAGGACTATAGAGGCTCTATAGTAGAGCTGGTCGGTCTTCCTCTTGATGAATTGGGACAGGCTTGAAGAAGGAGAAGAGGTTGCAATGCCGTTATGAGACTAATCAAAAGTAACCGTTTCTCACAAGTATATTGCAAGAGGATAGCTTATTTAGAACTCTCTTTTATCTACAAAAGAATTGGTGTGTATTATTATGTAATTAATATTTACATTTCTGATAAATATATCTATACTTTTTCCTTAAATATTTTCTCTCCCTTTTTGAATCTTGATACAGTAATAGACATTTGAAAGTACATTACGTATACGTGCATAATTGGAAATCTCACATTGCCATTAACTATCAACATATTAAAGTGTATCATTAAATACACATGGTTGCAATTTGCATAACAACAAAGTTACTTAGAAAACGATAATACAGAACTGCAGTTCCTTTTTAAAACAAAATAGATTAAAAAAAAAATCTCCAACGTGACCATAGACAGCCTAGACAATGAATAACATGATAGCATTCAAGTCAGTGTATGCTCTACGTTGATAAATAAAATTTATTATGTACTTGATATTCATATAAACCCGAGCCTAAACTTCTCAAACACACAATATACGAATAAAGAAAGAAAATTCTCTTGTACGTAGCAAGATTAAAGATAATAGTAATAAATTATTGGCCAACTAGTAACCAACTAATTATTATAGTAACGGCGAGGACGGGTTATGTATGCCACACCAAGCCTGAGGTGTCACATGCTTTTCATTAATCAAAATTGTTTATCACGTTCCTAGGACTTGATGCAACAATTAATGTATATAATCCTTTGTTTTTCGCTATCTATGTTGTGAACTCCGCAGAAAAAATGAAGAGGATGATAAGTAATGAAAAGGTGTCATCAGATAAGACAAAGAAGAATAGTTTAGCGTGGATGGTGTGGTTGAGAGGATGGGTTAATGTTTTGCAAGAGATTCTTTTGCAGAGAATCATGGCTTCTCACTTACACAATCCATATCCTCTTCCTCCTTTAAACAACTTAACCTGCATTGTCACTGGCTCCACTAGTGGCATTGGCTCTGAGACCGCTAGGTCCCAAATTCAGAACAAAACTGTCCTTATTATGTTTTCATATTGTTTTTGATTTTCGTTCATCTTTTACTTTTTTGAAATTGATTTTCGTTCATCTTGTTAGAGAAAAGAAGTGTAATGTAAATGTTATGAGACATTGTGTGAATTTGCAGGCAGCTTGCAGAGGCTGGTGCTCATGTTGTTATGGCGGTAAGAAACATAAAAGCGGCTCATGAGCTTATTCAACAATGGCAGACCAAGTGGTCTTCTAGTGGGAAAAGGATCCCACTTAATATTCAGGTAAAACTGATTAATATAATCACATTTCTAGTATATATATACAATCACATATATCCGTTTTATGTAACGCCGATCCACACAATTCATGTCGTTTTAGGGTTATTTGTAGATCTATTTATATGAAATATATAGCCTAACACATTAAATTATTAAGAGTTAATTTGCCTTTTTATGGATTTATTAGATATTCAACTTCGCTGAAATTTGTGAGAAAAATGTAAACGAAACTATTTGTGCAACATATAAACGAGTATAGTTGATGAAGCTGGTATAGTATGGCCACTATATATAACACTAATACACAACAATCAAGAATTAATGTATATTTAAGAAGATTTTAACAGTATTTAGTTAAGATCCAACTATGGGGTCAGGTGACCCCACTAAAATTGGGGAAAAATATTTTTTGGTGTATTTTTTGTAAAATTATTATAATATTTAGTTAAAATTTAGCATTT
This sequence comes from Erucastrum elatum, assembly GCA_900406325.1. NCBI lineage: Eukaryota > Viridiplantae > Streptophyta > Magnoliopsida > Brassicales > Brassicaceae > Erucastrum > Erucastrum elatum. Next base: position 20,311 of record OVBX01001055.1, on the reverse strand, counting down.
GACCCCAATAATTTATGTATAAATTTTCATATACTTCTATTGATTTTGTAAAAAAATATTACTGTAATAATTATATATATATATTAGATTTAAATATTAAATTTATATATTATGACCCCAGTCAAAAATATTTCTGGCTCCGCCACTGCATATATAGGTGTAGAAAAAATGTAAGAACTACTAATGATCCCTCTCTCCAGTTGATGAAGTTATTAATAATGACGATAAACTTTAGCGTATTTTGTTAGCATCGAAATTGTTAATTTAATGTGATACTACTATGTTTTTTTTTTCTCAAGGCTATGGAACTTGATCTCCTTTCCTTAAATTCCGTCGTACGGTTTAGCAATGCGTGGAACGCACGGTTAGCCCCTTTGCATGTTCTGATTAACAATGCCGGCATGTTTTCTATGGGAGGTTCGTTTTTTATAACAATTTCGTAGCTGTTATAAATAAGTATTTATACCTTCCTCCATGTTACTATTTTTTTTTTTGTTTAGGTCACAAAGTCTCATATACGCTTGTGCACCTTTCATATTATAAATTTATAAAGCGTAGCCTGATACTCCAACTTTATGGACCCAAATTAGGTTGATGGTTGAAGGAACCTCATTTAATTCAAAGGGGGTAATGATTTAGGGTTGATAATTAATTACTAACCCTTCACAAATCCTTACACATAAGGTCATGAGGCCAAGCAAGAGCTAACTCGGTTAATGGCATTAATTATAAGTTTATAACTAACCATTTTCCCCCAGAAAATAATTTAAAGTTCACCAAGAAAACAATAATCAGTTTAGAAACAATAGTAGTGTTGTTGGAACAACGTATGACGATTTGTTCTGCAATTAATTGCCATTTGGATTGTTATGTTTGCTGCATATTGCCATATAAGGGTTAGGGTTATTCACAAATAGCATGCATGTTGATTTTGCTAGGTGCACAAAAATTCTCAGAAGATGGATATGAACAGCACTTGCAAGTGAATCATTTGGCTCCAGCGTTGCTCTCACTACTCCTTTTGCCTTCACTTATCCGAACTTCTCAAAGTCGAATCATTAGTGTCAATTCTGTTGTGAATACCATAGACCCTCAACCAAAAATGCTATACCATATAATTGTGTTTATGAAGTTATGCATTTTTTTTTGTAAACAGGCATAAAGTTATGCATTTTGGTGTGTTAATTTTGTAGATGCACTATGTTGGCTTTGTCGATCCGAATGATCTGAATTTTGTTTCCGGTAAACGGAAGTTCTCTAGCTTCGAAGGATATTCCAGCAGCAAACTCGCTCAGGTAAATTTGTAGTATCACAAAATAATTTTGACTTGAAAATAGTTAAAAACTATTGTGATTTCTTGGTCATTTCATATGTCAGGTTATGTTTAACAATGTTCTATCCAAAAGGCTGCCTTTGGAAACCGGCATTAGCGTCCTTTGTTTATCTCCTGGCGTAGTCCAAACAAACATTGTGAGTATTAATAATTATTTTGCTACAATAAGAAAACTATAGTAGAACCTCTATAACTTAATAATGTTGGAATTTTAAAATTTTGTTAATTTATAGAGATATTAATTTAAAAAAGTTTTTTTTTATTTTAAGACATATTTATCTAAGATAAGAAAATATTTGATTTTAAGTGTATATACACTAATTGTATTTTTTTTTAAAAATTTATCATTTATATTAATTTTATGATTTATTTTGTGTATATAATATATACTGCATAGAACTTAAATGTGGTTTTAGATATAGTATTACTAAATATCATCAAAAATATATTAAGTGTTAAGAAAATATAAAGATAATTCCATTGTAAATATAAAATAACAATATAATAATTGATTCATACTTATATAAATTTTTTATACAAATAAATTATTAATTTATAAATTTAATGGGACCATATATTTACATATAATCTTTTCTAAAAAAATATTATTTTACTATTTTATTGATTTGTGTCAATTTTAAACCGGTTCAAGTTGACAACGATAAAAATTATTAATTTATAAAGATTATCAATTTATCGAATCTCAATTCATAGAGGTTTCACCATTTTTTGCTACAGTAAAAACGTCAAACACAAATGAGAAAATCCGTTTGGGTTTGTAAAAGGAGTTTTCTATAATTATATATTTTTTTGAAGAGTGAAACAATCAAACAACTAAACATATAAATTTCGCTTGGAGCTATATTGAAAACCTTTCGGTTACAAAATGAATTTCCATATAGAGTAACATTTCCACATCTAAACTTTTGCAGACTAGAGATCTTCCAAGATGTATTCAAGATCTTTACTCTGCCTTGCCTTATATCAGCTATACGCCACAAGAAGGTTGTAGAAGCTCAGTTTTCTCCGCAACAGATTCACAGATTCAAACATACTGTGAAAAGTTAAAAACAGATAATAAATCCGTTTGCGCATTCATATCTCAAAGCTGTCAACCAACAAATGCTTCCGAAGAAGCTCACAACGTAGAAACATCAAACAAAGTTTGGGAAAAGACACTAGAGCTAATCGGTCTTCCTCTTGATGCATTGGAAAGGCTTATAGAAGGAGAAGAGGTCCCATGTCGTTTATGTGAATCACTATCAATAAATATATGATTAGTCTTTTCGTTAATTATATTACACTAGTGTTCTTTACTTCTTTCTGTTTGAATCTGCACACACCATGTAATTTAATGTGAAAAGGATGATTTGTTGGCAATTAGATTAGAAAGTTGATTAGTTGTGAAGTGAGGTTTAATCCAATGAAAAAGAATCCTTAAGAAACTACTTACTGAACTAAAAAAAATAAAAATCTAAAATGCATGAGTACTAGTGCCACGTCGCCGCTTCTGTTCGGTGCCATCTTCTCTCTCTCTATCATCTCCTTCTCTCTTGGATTCTCTCGGATTCCAATGGAAGCTCCAAAAAGCTGATTCGTGTGATCAATTTGTTCCTTCTATCCCCCAGATTCCGATCCGCTGTGAGTTTTCTCCGATCCGATTCGATTCCTTATCAACAGCTCTGAGAATCCTTAGGATCCATTGATTTGTTTGAATTATTTAGTTTTTTTTCGTCGATTCGAGAAAGATACCTGTTAGTTTTGTTCGAATCTGATGAATCGGATTGTTTAGGAACTTAAGATTTGGATCGTCACTGTTCATGATTCGCTTAATTGAATTCGCTACGGATTGTTATCTTAGGGATCTGAGGATGATGATGATCGTCTTTAGTGTAATCTTGGCGGAATCGTATCTCTCTCAAATTGAGTAAATGACAGATCGATTTTTCTTTTCTGTTGGTTCTACGCAGCTCCTACATTGGACCTGACTGATGGTATGCAGCAGCCTCGTAAGGAGTCTCATTGTTCAGGCTGGGGTGTTTGCTCAAGGAAGGCATCAGCTTAACCATATTAACAAGAGGTTGAGTGTTGGTTTCGGTTTTAGGAGTACTGCAGCAAAGATGATGATGGTTGATGATTCTTCTGCTGAGGGAAAACGAGTTGAGATGGTTGATATGCCCCCGGGGAAAGTTGATGACGGCGGTTACATTGGTGGTGGCTGGAAAAAGTGAGTATATATATATAATCTCTGTTATTGTTTTAGAGTACTTGAAGCTTGATGATACTGTTGTGTAGGTAGGCAGTGTGGTTTTTGGATCAATGTGATAGTGTTGTTTTCTACTCTTTACTACATTTTGTTTTTTTTTTAAGTGGTGCTTGATGAGGTTGTTATGTGTAATGACAGTGAGGATGGAAGCTTGAGCTGTGGGTACTGTAGTTTCAGAGGGAAAAGGTCTACAATGGAAGACTTTTATGATGTCAAAGCTTTTAAGATGGAAGGCCAAACCGTTTGCATGTTTGGAATTTTTGATGGTTAGATTCTAATATTCTGCCTTTCTTTTCTTCTGGTATATCGGGAGGGAAGTTTTAGCTATGAGCTGTGGAATATATTTTATCTGTGTTGAAAGTAGTTTGGTTTTCAGCTTGCCCAGTGTATCCATCTCAATGTAGAAATGGCTGAGCCGAAACATTGTCCAGCTTTATTTGCTAGTTTAGGTTGTTCATTCTACATAGAACTGGCCAATCGTATGTTATATGCCTATTTAACTAAAGTTTGTATTTGTATATACTTACTGCTGCTTCTTGGTTTTCTATTAGACTGTTTAGAAAATTAATGTCTGCAGTGCACAGTTGAACTCTCAACCTGCGTTCATATTATACTCGGAAGCAGAAGCATATATGTAAAGTACCGTTGATTTGATCTTTAGTTTGCTTTCGTCTAACTTCTGAAGCCTTAATCATCACAGGTCATGGTGGTTCACGTGCTGCTGAGTACCTGAAGAAACACCTCTTTAGCAATCTTATGACGCATCCGCAATTTTTGACAGACACCAAGCTGGCACTAAGTGCGTTCCATATCTCTTCACATAATATACTGTTGTAATTCTCTGAAGTGTGAGCTCATACTGCTTGTTACAAGTTATTCGTACACCTTCTTACTTGACGAATTTTGCAGGTGAGACATACAAACAAACTGATGTAGCATTCCTCGAGTCGGAAAAGGATACTTACAGAGATGATGGCTCCACAGCATCTGCTGCTGTGTTGGTGGGGAACCATTTATATGTTGCAAATGTTGGAGACTCACGGACAATAGTTTCTAAAGCTGGGAAAGGTCAGTACTTCGTTGTGATCTAAAACAGTGTGGCATATCATTCAATGAAAATTTGTGAGCTTCTGTCAAGAATTGAGTTCAGAAAATTCTTATGATTGGGTCACAAGCGTTTGTTGTTTCTTTTCATAAGTACGTCTTTTTCAAACTTAGTGTTTTATGTAAATGCAGCGATCGCGCTATCAGATGACCATAAGCCAAACAGAAGCGATGAAAGAAAGAGAATCGAAAGCTCTGGTGGGGTAATCATGTGGGCAGGTAATCTGATATTATAAGAAATCATCCCCCTAGATGATTGTAGAGATTTCCCTTCTGAGTTAGAGTTAGATCACTTTGCTACTCATAATGCTTGATGATACAATGTCACTGTTTTGTTTTTATCTCTGCTTTTAAGTCTAAACTATTATTAAGTTCCTAGGTAACACTGACCCACAAACCATCTTGTTTTGGAGGCATTCTATCCGTCGGATTATTCACACGCTTAAAGAATCACTGTCAGGAAAAATAGCTAGTAGTCTTGAGGCATGTCCTTTTAGTATATCCTCTTGATCTCTTTATCAGCCTGAGTCTAAAGTAATATAATCTGGATTTGCCTTGACAGGAACTTGGAGGGTAGGTGGAGTACTGGCAATGTCCCGAGCCTTTGGAAACAGAATGCTGAAGCAGTTCGTTATTGCTGAACCCGAGATTCAAGTAACTGCTTTTAACTCCAGTATAATGCATATCTCCATGTGAATTCCTTGAGTTTTGAGTTTTTTGTGAACGCACTCGTCAATGTTTATGTTTTGCAGGATCTAGAAATTGATCACGAGGACGAGTTTCTTGTTCTCGCAAGTGACGGTTTATGGGATGTAGTACCAAATGAGGTATAACTCAGTCACATATAAACTCGTCCATGTACCTGTATTCGTATTGTTCAGGAGTTTTCAATGTGTTAATGTCTCCGCTTTGGATTCAGGATGCTGTATCACTTGCTCAGAGCGAGGAGGAGCCTGAGGCAGCTGCCCGCAAGTTAACCGACACTGCCTTCACTCGTGGCAGTGCAGACAACATCACATGCATTGTTGTTAAATTCCGTCATGATAAGACCGAATCCCAACCAAACCCCGAGGCTAAACCAGAACCTGAACCGGAAAGCAACCCCGAAGATGAAGTCCAAACCGAATCATCAACCCCCAATGAGGAAATGGAAGCCGAATCAAGCCCCAAAGCTGAAGCGGAACCGGTTACCGAAACTATACCCGAACCAAAACCAGAAACCGAACCAGAGACCAAAGGTGAGAAAGCAGGTGAGTAATGTGGTCAGCCAGGGGGGAGAAAATGATGCTGTTGGGGTGGAAATTGAGGCATGTGCAGAGAAACAACAGATAAATATTAAAATTGATTTAGTAGTTTGTGTGCTTTGTTGGCTACCTGTACCGTGTGAGGATGGATTTAATTGTTTTTGGTTTTGTGTTGCATATGGCCCATACATACCTGTCTGCCTTAAGGACGGCGCCGCTTTGAACCTGTCCTCGATTTTTGTTTATTCATTTTGCTCTATTCTGTTTGGTTGGTGCACACCATTTGTTCTGTCCCTCCCACTTTATATATATTTTATCATCCAATAAACAATGTTTTGTATTTCCATCTTATTCCTTTGCTTATCTCGTTCCTCTCTGCGTTTGTCCTTGTAAAGATTACATTGTTGTGGCGACGACAGAGAGAAAAACTGGTGGTGGTATGAGATATGCTTCATAGTTTGGTTTGTTATCATAGCTAGTGAAGTTTAAACTCGTGATGGTCTCACATTATGTGAATAAAGAACAGAGATGGAGAAGTGTGCATGCGAGTTTGATTCATAAGGCATTGATAGTGTTCACGTTTAGTTAGCTAAATGGTCAAAATAAAGATTGCAAGTTGCAACACATGATCCTCGTCACTTCTCTCTTTATAATCTTCTTTTCTTCTTCTTTATTCGTCTCTTCACAACTTTGTTTGGGTCCACTCTTTTTTTCTTTTCAATTAAGTTTATTTGGATAATGTATAATAAGTCGTTTTCATACTATTTAAGTATTTATTCCATATTCAACGCATGAAGTGAATCTAAACATTCCCACTCTACAAAGGTGATTGTCCTTTTACTTCCAACTAATGGACTTGCTATTTAAGTGTTTATGCGGATATTTACTTCTTGTCGTTCGTACAAAATATTAAGGCTCTCGAGCGGTAGCAGTTAAATAAGTGGCTTGGTTGAAAGGATTAAAGAAATGGGATTTAACTAAATAAGTTTAATCATTTGTGTTTAAGGCGAGGCACTATATATGGAATATATTCAAACATACTATCAGTCACTACAGGGGTCTAGTATTGTAATTTAGGCGATATCAAAATTCAAAATTTGTTTGGTTAAAATATAGGATTTCAAACTAAACTAGTTTTTTTTCTTTGGTGAAACTGGTAGTTTCATTTATGTGCACACCCCTAGTTTACCATTTCGGCTCAATCTGAGTTTGCTAAATTCAGTTATGTGAAAGAAGAATTGTTCTAAAATTAAGTGTTGTCAGCGATTGAAGATTTCAAATTTAGAAGAAGAAAAATCAAAGGTGAATGTAAGATACGCAATCTCTAGAAAACGTTAATTTAAAGTATTTTCTAAAAAGTGTTTTATCCAAACTATGGAGTCTGGACCCTCAACTCTGTCGTTTATTTCTAAAACGACAATCAGTTTATTTTACATCAAAACATGGTCTTTTCTTGTCAATATCACATATATTCATAGTTATGAAAAAATCTATTAGGTAGATAAAATATCCATGATGCCAAAGAATATAAATAAAAAGAATGATGGTTGGATAATGGACCAAGATATTTTATAGAGAACGGCCGAGTGAAGCAAATAGCATCAAAGAACTGTTGATCGAATGACCGCCGGATGACTGCTAATAACAACACTTTTTATGGTAGATGTCAACTTGATAACACAGGTTCGTTAGCATGTCATGTTAATCATTAGAAGGACTGATTTATATCAACGAGGAAGATAGTGTGGAGTTGCTGCTTGTTGGCATGGCGGCTGGAGTCGGCATCAATTGAAATTGGAAAAGAGGAACAAACATTTTGCAAAATGGTTGCGTATAACTCTTTTCAGAGATAATTATTTGACATCACGAGGCAATATTAAAAAAGCACTTACAAATCTAGTTTTTTTTTTGTCTTTTGCATGAATGTTTGTTTGGCATAGTTCTTTGAATTCACAATGCCTCTGTCTACTTTCTGGTTAAAAAAGACTATTAGAGCATGGTATATATTAGTCTCTTATGTAAATTAGACATAGTCGGATATAGTTATTTTCTAAACAATTTTGAATTCAACAATTGATCTAATAAAATGGATAGACAGAAAATTATGTTCAGAGAAAAAGTTAATAAATAGGGCCTACTAAATATCCCGAGGCAACACTAAAAAGCAATTACAAAAATCTAAAAGTAATCCATCCGTGCAATATCTCAAATGAGACTGATATATTTTTTTGGTAATTCAAAATTAATATTATTATTTTTTTGTAAACGTTAAAATTAATATTTTAATAAGATTGTTACTTAACTGTTTTTTGTGTTTCAGTAAGTCGAGTCAATTTCTAAAAACTATCTCAAAATGTTTCATTTGAAAAACTCTTGTTGCTATTTTTAAGTATTTAAATACCCATCAAGTATTCCGGATGGAAGTGTTTTTAACTTGTGTACCTTAAGTAGAGTAGGTATTATCGAGAGAATACTTTTGGCACGTTACAAAGTTAGCAATGAATATTCCTGTTTTTCTTCTAGATATGACTTATAATAAGAGCCCAGCCTTTTTGTGTTAAACACCTTTTGTGGCTTAAAGAGTGTTGGAGAAAGCACGTGGGACTATTCGCTCTCTCGAGATTGGCTCTTCGAGTCAGGAAAAGTTAAAGACGTAAAGCAAACCCTAAATGGATACTTACTATGTACAATAAACTATTATAATTTACAAACCACTTGGACGTAAAAAACAAACTTATACCCACAAGATATGCGAATCAATTTTATAAACCACGGCGAGTTAATTTTTCTTTATTCGCCACTAGGTTATCAAAAGCTTATCGATCTGGTTTGTAGTTTTTTTTTAAATATATGTTAGGAGGCGATAGTTTTGACTTTTGAGTGTGAGCTATTTAAATGTTGATTAGAAAAAAAACTCTAAATATAGAGTTATTACATTCTTTGCACAAAAAAAAGAGAGTTATTACATTCAAATTATAGTATTGATAAACAATTATGAATGCTTATTGTTCATAACGAAAATATATTGATAAATATCCTAAATCGGAATAATATCAAAAATTAATGAAAATTAATGAAAATCTATATGTATAAACGCGTTGCTACTTTGTGCTAGTCTAAATTTTACATGTGTTTACTTCTACACACTGGCTCCTTAATAAGTCTTGGAAATTCTAAGTTAGATAGTGTGATAATAGTAACTTTATAACTTCAACAGTTAGTATTCTACTTTCGATAAAACAAACTAATGGTGCTTGAAGGAAATTAAAAACTCAATACGGTGAATTCGGATTCAAACTTCATCAGTCTCACGGATATGAGCTATTGTTTTCGCCTCATTTGAATGCCCAGGAAAAAGTCTATCCGTGGACTGTACCTCTATCCGGAGTTAGGTATGTGTTATCGACCCGAGTTTAACCCTTTTGTTTTACAAAAAAAAAGAGACAAAGAGAAAAAACAAAGTATTGACTCAGCGCTCAGTAATTATAAGAATACCAATCAGAAATTCAATAATTAACACTTTTAAGGGGTAGTAAACGTAACCATAGAAAACGACAGAGAATGGCATTTCTGTTAAACTCTGAACTCGGGGGATAAAAATTTGTCCAATGAGAGTAGTGAAAGACCTGCGTCTATCCAATCAATCAATTTTACCTTCTCTTATTTTACTGTTTAAATATCTCAGACTATTTAATTAGTTAAGAGAGAGAGAGAGAAAAGTTTGTTGGAAGGAGTCTTCTCTCTTCCTCTAAAGAGAGAGACGGCGACTCACATCTATCCTTCTTCACATTCACGCTTTAACCGGAGGATCTAAACTCCGAGATCGGATCTCCTACCAGTCGAAACGCAAGCAGTAATTACTTCAGAAGCTTCTATCATACCTTTTGTGTCCGTGTGTGTGCTTGTCCACTCGAAAACGTGAGTTAGACGGAGGAAGAAGAAGATGGAAGCTAACGGGATGGAGATGAACCAAGAGAGAGAGTATATAAGGAGGCACCATAAGCATGCGCTTCTGGAGAATCAGTGCAGCTCTACGCTGGTCAAACACATCCAAGCTCCCGTTCATATAGTATAAACCTTCTTCTTCATCTCTCTTGCTTCTACATGCACTCTGTTTTTTTTCCCTCTATGATTAGGTCCTTGATGCATATATGTTGTTGACTCATAAGTTTTTTTTTTCAAATCTAATCCAGAGAAATGTGAATCTCTCGTCTAATTCTATTCATTGTTTGATTCGTTATAAGAGTTTGAATATGGTCTGACCCGGTAGCATTAGTTAACCGGGATCTTATAAATATCTTTTGTGTTCGTATAACTCATTCTAAAATATGAAATCGTCTCCAATAACAAGATCTCTATTGGCTAATTTGGTAAACAATATTCGTCTAATTTATAGCATTTATCATCTGTTTTCCGCATTATATTTTCTCATTTAGAGCTTGACTGGGGTCAATACATTTGATTAGATGTCTGACAAAGACAAACTGATTATTATTTATGACAGCTTTATCAAATCTTAATGATAAATCTATAAGCGAAATAGAGGGAAAGAGATGATTTTAAGAATTTTATGAGACATGATTTATAAGAAAAAAAAAAGCAAAACGTTCATGCATTAGGTTTTGATTCTCTGTTTGGTTATATTAGGTATGGTCACTTGTGAGAAGATTCGATCAGCCACAGAAGTACAAACCGTTTATCAGTAGATGTGTGGTGAAAGGGAACATGGAGATTGGTACTGTAAGAGAAGTTGATGTGAAGTCAGGACTACCAGCTACTAGAAGCACCGAGAGACTGGAGCTGCTTGATGACAATGAGCATATTCTCAGCATGAGGATCGTTGGTGGTGATCACAGACTCAAGGTAAACGCACCAGCCTCTTTTTTTCATTAATTCAATGTTTCATTTGTATTAAAAACCTATTTTGATAATTGATTTACTCTGTTTTTTTTAATGTGAGAAGAACTACTCTTCAATCATCTCTCTTCACCCTGAGACGATAGAAGGAGGAAGAATAGGGACACTTGTGATCGAATCCTTTGTGGTGGATGTACCGGAAGGGAACACAAAGGATGAGACTTGTTACTTTGTGGAGGCACTGATCAAATGCAATCTTAAATCTTTAGCTGATATCTCCCAACGCCTTGCGGTTCAAGACACAACAGCTTCCTCGTGAACAGAGTCTTAGAGAAGTAAAGACACTTAATGAAATGTCTGAGCCAAGAGAGAAAGAGAGAGAAATTCGGTATGCCGTGGATGAAGCTTTCAAAGGGAGAAAGAGAGAGACTCTTTGAGGATGGACAAGGCAAATAATAATATCATCATTTGATAGTTACATAATAAGTTTCTTTCTTTATTTAACTTTTACTGTTTTGTTAATTTGATGAATGTGTTTTTTGGTTTCTTTCTCCTCTAAAGAAACCAAAATATGATTTTGGAGGTTTGGCTTTTCTTTTACCACTTGCAGGAATCTTTACCATTCGCAGATAGACATGTTAAAAGTGTATGTGTGACCATGGGGGTGGTGGTTCCACCACTCTTTCTTCCCTTTTTCTAACACTTGCACCGTCTTTTTCTTTTATATTTTTTTTGTTTTTTTTTGTTTTACAATAACTTTACTGAACCAATAGCATTTGTGGGATGTGAAAAATCTCCACAAGGACCACCAAGGAAAGAGATCATTGTTATATAGTTTGTAGATTTTGTCTTCACTTCTCATTAGAGGAAACATACATTAGCTCCACCATTTGCTTAGCTGTTAAAGGTACTTCTTTAGTATTTTACATTGCTAAAACAAAATTCCATATTGGAGGATTTTTAAAATTACAAGTGTATATGAGTTTAATCGTTTATTATACGTTTTGTCCGTTTGTTATGATGAAACTAAAGTATTCGAGTCACTCACATCACATGGACAGGTAGCTCCATTAAACAACGGTTCTATTTATATAATTTTTTTCCTTTCTAATTTCGTTAGCCAGATTCGCTTTAAAACATCAAGGACTTGTAATAAGATTTTTCCCTTCTTTTTTATTTTGAACAAAAATTTTCCCTTCAAAAAATCACAACAGATGATAAAAACTACAGTTACTTTCCTTTCAATGTTCTTTTACATGTTTATCATAAAGTTGAACAAAATGTCAAAAGGAGAAAACAATTCCAGGTATAAGTGAAACTAATGAGCTAATGAAAAACTACATTAAAGTTTATAAACATTACACTACTGAAGAACCCACATGATAGTCATATTTAGTGAATGACAATGTTGCTTAATTAAGCATATGGCAGAGAAAGATAACAAGAAGAAGGCTCTTGTATAAGAAGTACCTTAATAAGAAGGCTCTTGTATAAGAAGTACCTTAATAAGATTATTTTAGTCATAATAATCTTGTATAAGCAGTCAATCAAAGTATTGGTAGCTTAATAAGATTATTATGACTAAATGGAATGTGACTGAAAGGCAGCCACGCAAATGTTGTTATCAACTATTTGAATCTACCCATTTAACAAGAGACGAAAACATAATGCTATATGAAAACTTTGGCCAGCAATGTCTTTCCAGTACCAGGTGCACCTGTTAGAAGAATTCCCTGGAAGCAATACATTTTTGAAAATGTCTCAAGTCAAATGCTAACTTACCATAGCCTTAAGTAGACAGAACAAAACCAAATATAAAGAGATTGTACCTTTGGAAATTTTCCTCCAAGGCGGGTAAACTTTGATAAATTATTTTAGATATTCCAAAATTCCTCAAGCTCTTGTTTTGCATCATCACAACTGTTTACATCCTTATCTGTTATTACATTCTGCAGCAAGAAAAATTTATCAGGAAAACGACACAATGACACTGCTCTTAGAAATTCATTGGCTACAACGGCTATATGAACAGAACTATAAAAAAAATCAGGTCAGAAGGATCCTATCATGCACTGATTTGCAATGTCCTTGTCTTGACTATACGTTTGGCCACTGTATCTAAAGCTATGAATCTCCTCACGGTTCTACTTCAGCTACTTTAGAATCCTTGCAAACACCTAAAGTTCCAATATACTTTTGCATAGTAGCTGAACCCATTAACCTTAACAAGGAAGTTCCATTTAAAGAAACAATTGTAATAAACTGGAGAAGCAATAACAAACTATGTACAAAGAAGCAACTTTCCCACATGCGGTATCCAAATTAATCTAATCTCAAAACTTGATTCAACAAAAATATAGATGACACATACCACATTAATCCCACAGCTAGCAACTGTGAACAAGATCGCAGAGAGAAGCAGGTGTGCAAATCTTGATTTGTTTGTGACTTTCAGATTTTTAACCTAACAACGTAAAGACGTGGGCTTAATAGCTCAAAGATATGTGAAAACCTTTTGTAACAATATGGAAAATCCACAATTAGTACACCTCACCAGATGCGGTTTATAAGAGAAACTTGCCATGGTAACATGCAAGGGTTGCTTCTCAGCTAGCTACACCAGGGTTCACAAATGATGCACGATGCTTCAGCTCTTGAATCTGCATATCAACCAATGATTGATACATTTACAACAATAAACTTAGAATGAAGTCAAGTAGACAACTAGGAACATTTTTACATTAGAGATATATAAACAGTAGATTAATAAGAGACTAGGAAAATCAGATTCCGAGATATGGTAGTAGAACAGATATAACCAAACAGCAGATTCTAGAAGTAGTCATGGTACAAGGAGAAGAGAAGAGAGGACAACGAAGAGCTATGGAGAAGAGAAGCTTGAAGAGTGGAACATTCTAGTAGTCATGGTACAAGGAGAAGAGAAGAGAGGACATTGAAGAGGTTTCAAAAGGAAGAGGTATGGAGAAGAGAAGCTTGAAGAATGGAACAAGCCATCGCATTTTTGAATAACCACAAGATAAAGAGTCAATTAGTTAAATATAACCTTATCCAGATTCTCAATGTTAGCTAATAATCACAGTTGATTTATATAGTGAGTGAGTGAGAGACAAATTGATGATAAAACAGAATGGTTCTTATGATAATGATCTTTTTGGACAAAAAAGTACAAGTTGTGTTCCATAAACCGAACAACAAACAAAACTAAGAAAACAGAGGGGGATGTGTAGGAGAGGCATTAAACAACTTAATCTTCCACTTGTCGAATGGACTCACTATTTTTCTTGTGTTCTTTCTAATGCATTGGACCAGAAGGACCACCACCATAATGGTGTGGCGGCATATGACCACCCGGACCTTGATGCATCGACGGTGCTCCCATGTAGGGATTGTGACCTTGCCCTCCTCCTGATTGCCCCCATCCCCCTTGTGGTGGCTGCTCATGGTGCTGGTGTTGGTGGTAATGACTCGCATGGCTCGCATCTGCTGCATGGTATTGCTGTGAATTGTCGGGGTAAGGATTCTGGATGGGCTGTGGAGCCATCGGAACAGCCGGGTTAGGCATTGTGTAGTCTCTGCTTCTATCGTTGTTCACCTGAAAAACCCAAAAAATCTTTACTTTCCAACTACATAAAGAGAGACTACTTTTTCTAACTAACTAAACTACTTACCTTTATGCTGAGGTCGGTGTGGCGTGAGTAAGTGATGTGTAGCTTACAAAACCCACCCTCATAAATACAGTGTCCTTCCAATGCTCCCTTCGCCACAACAGCCGTTTGCACATCTGATAATTAAAAAAAAAACGCCACATCATTTGAGAATTTGCTCTTACGGAAGAGAATCACAATGGAAACAGAGCATTTTTTATATAATACCTGGGTATTGAATCAATGCCTGTACCCCACCATTCTTGTCAAACATTGCAATCTTTTGAACAGCTCCAAATGCCACAAATACCTAACTCGTTGACATAAAGAAAAAGGTGTAAAAGAGAGAATATATTTTCAGAACGAAAGATTCAGCGAGGGAGCCATTGTCTAGCGAGTATTACCGTGTGCAAAACATCCAAGGTTACTGCATACTGCATGTTCTCGATGGATGCAAGAAGAACATTACTTTCAGGCTCCATCTTCCTCCCGTCCACACCCACAACCACCTATTACCACCAGCAAGTGGTTCACGTAAGTAATAAGCAGATTTTTTTTTATCACAAAATGGATTTTCTAATAAGAGACTGTTCCCAAATTTGCTTACCTGACCAGTACTATCAATGGCTGATGGAGCAACAGGAAGGTAAGGATTAGTATAATCCCTGCAAAATTAATTTCTTATGATCATGGCAGTCACCAAGTAAACCAAAACATGTTTCAACACACACATACCTGCTCCGATGGCTCTGGAATTTGACGGTCAAATCTGTATGAGCTGAATATGTGATTTTTAGAGAGCATGGACTGACTTCCTCAGGGAGTAGATAACTAATGCCAAGAAAGAGATGTAAGTAATCAGTAAGCCTCCATATAAAAAGTAGCAGACTAAACAGTGTCTAAAAAATATTACAACTGTCACCTAGGGATGTTTCTGCCATCAAGGGAAGTTCTTGCAGAGGTTGCAGTTTCAGCGTCAGTAAATTGAACAAGTGCCTAAGAGTAATCAAGACGATAAACAACATTAGTACCATAACTCGAAAAAAATAAAAATACAAAAACAAGTGAAAGGCTAGGTGTAATAATACCTGATATCCAGCTGTCTTCTCGAAAGTAGTAATCTTGTGGACGAAACCAAAGGCTGAGAATACCTGCATTTGCAAACCAGTAATCAGAACAACAACCACAACCGCAGTAAATAACAAGAAGGGTCGACTTCAGAAAAACCTAGTTCGCACTTTTATGTATCAACAAAATTCGCACATCATCACTAACATAATTATGGTATGGTAAGTTTGAGGCCGGTATACACTACATGAAAGGTGAATGACATATCAAACAATACTACTAGACAAAAAGATATATCTCAACAGGTAAGAAGAGATTGATGAAGCTCTAGATAAAATCCATCACAGCCACATCAACTTTGATACAGTTCTATAATTACAAAAGATAGAGCTGCACCCTATCCTATCGTACCAAACAAAAAACAATATATCTACACAGTGATTGTAAGAATCATATCTTCCTATTAGAGTATTTGATTAAAAAAAAAGAGGGAAGTGTGAGTGAGGGGGAGGAAAAGAGTAGGGAAGAGAGAAAGAGAGAGAGAGAGAGTCAGTGTTAGGGAAAGGAGAAAGGAAACAAACACACATGTGCTCTTTTTCTCCTAATGCATTTAGGCTGCCACTGAAGATATTTGCCTTGTCATGGCCCTGCCGATCCATTTTCATACATGTCAAAAACAAAGTTTCCAGACGCATCATAACAAACCTAAAATCTAGTTTCATCAGAAATGTCTTAAAAGAACAAAGCTTTCCGCAATATATTTTTACTTCTGACGAAAACAAAAAGAAAGGTGTTTGCTTTGATCCACTTACCAGATGCAAAACATCAATGCTGACCATGCGAGCATCATCCCCTTCCACAGTCACAAGAAGCACATTCCCAACAACATCCGCCGCCGTCTTGTTGTTCACAATCTCCTGCCTGTTGGAGTACTGTAGGTACACTGTTTTGCCCCGAACCTGAGCGGGCTCGGACGAAGAGGCGTAGAAAGAGATCATCTGTATCGCTTGGTTCAAATCTTCCTGTACAAAAATTAAAAAAAACAAACTTTCAATAATTTATTGTAAGATTAATAATGATAATGTCTCTCTCTTGACTTACGAACTCAATGAAAGCTTGATTTTTGTTGGCTCCAACATTGCACTTTGTATTCACAACAGTGCCAAAAGGCTTCCCGAGCTCGATCAGCTCCTCTTCGGTGCATTCCCACGGCAAGTTTCTCAAGTGGAGAACTTTCGAAGGAGTCTGCGTGTAGCGAAACTGTTGCTGGCTCGATACGGAAGACATCGGTTCTTGCAGCGATCTAACGATAAATCAGAAAAAAAAAAAATCAATATCGAGAGACGATGAAATTAAAAAGACGATTTCGTTTGGATTGATACGAATCGGAAACTAGCTAAACTACGTAATCGGAAGGATGATGAGGAAGCAAACAGTGTTACCTGGAAGAAAAGCCTCTGCAGGGAGAAATTAGGGTTTCGCGATTTGGGGAAGAAGAAGATGGAGAGAGAGATTGGGGGATATTATGGATTAGGAGGAAAGGTTAAACGATGTCGTTTTCAAGAAGTGTTTGAAAATAGTTGTGGGCCTATTATGCTTACTTGCGTTGCAGTTTTTTTTCATTAAGCTGAATTAAGAGTCCGAGCCAAAGCCCATGTACAGTTTTTTTTTTTATGGAGGATCCGAGAACTCGCCGCTAGTTCCACACATTTAGAATGATACTAGTGTTACCATCCCGTGCTTAGCACGGATAAATTTTTGTTTCGATTTAAAATTTTAAGAAATCAAATTATAAAACCTGTAATTTACAAAAAAAAAAATTACAATAGTTTTATTCTTTTTAATGAAAATTGAACTTATTTAGGCACATTTTTCAGAAGCTCGATATCATTAGAAATATCATATTTGTACCATGTTTATTTGTATATTTTTGTAACTAGGTTTTTTTTAAAATAAAATTACCTAAAATTAAAATAACTTAAAACCCAAAAACTAAACATGTATATAAAATAGTCAATTTATATAATAGACTTTTGCAGATAGTTTAATAAGCTCTGTTATAAGAAAAAAAATAGATACGTGGAAATAGTCGAGCCATAGCAAACGAATTTGTAAATACTCAATTTTAATCACATAGTTGTTGATCCTCTTTTCCCTCGGTAGAGTAGCTGTTGCATCATTATTTGTTAGTCAGTAGTATGATTTCTTCAAAGCTACAAAAAATAGCAATTCAAGTAACTTATGCAAGAGAATCAGAGAATAACTAAGGATACCACTTGTCTTCATATATGTACGGTTTTGCTCGTATGTTTGTAGCAGAGAAGATTCCTTTGTTTTGTTTATCTTTTTATTCTTCTCTCTTCGTTACTGTTTTCTATTAATGCAGAAGTAAGATAAGTCGTTTCATAAAGATAGAACATAGAAAGAACAGATTTGTAAATACTCACTTTGTAGATAATGGAGTTGAGATAGTTATGGCTATCTTGATTGCTGCAATCCTTTGATTTTCATGCTTTTATGGAAAATTTAAGTTTTGAAACAGAAACATATTCAAGTGCCAGTTTTAACCTGAAATGAACAAAAGACATTATGAATCGAGAATGAGAGGAAAGTGAATATAAATTAAGAATGATCATTTAGAAAACTTAAGTTTGAATGGATTTTGTTTTTGATCAGAGGAAGAACTTGACAAAGGGGGAATGAATCTCTGAAGAAGAGAGTAAAATCAATAAAAATGAAAAGTAAATAGATAATAAAGCAGTTGCAAAAGTGATTTACCGTAGTGGTAGTGGTGAGAAAATTTAGGTATTTAGTATTTTGAGTTTTAAAAATTGAGATCAGAATTTTTCTAACCAATTTTTTTGTAAACAAATTCCATGCGTCAGATTCCAATTCGCTATGTGACTTGTGCTTTAGTATATAAGAGATGATTATTTTTTTTTTGGTAAAAGAATGATATGATGATATGATTTTTGATGAGCGTTTAAATAATTTAGGCGAATCAAGAAAGTTTTTTTTTGAATTAAGAAAGTTATATTGATACAAGTAAAACAATTCTGAAATCCCATCTAGAATTTATGAAAGTCTGTCACCATAAAAACTCTTCTAGTATATTTTTCAATCAGTAATTTATTTTTAAATTATAAGTTTAATAACATTGATTTTTTTTTTAAATATACGGATAGATCTCTCATAGGCCTAATTGTACTATACAGCAGAACACTTTCTTACATGTCTTTCTAACGTAGTAAATATAAGTTATATAACCATAGAAAACAAAGTATATTAGCGTTTACTAGTGTTGGTGCAGGTCTGTTGAGAGAAAGTTCCTGTGTTTTTCTCTAACTTCACCGTGCTGATCTTTAAAAAGATCATTATTTTGCTATGTTAGAGGGCAGAGTCTCTTAAGTTAGATGTACTGTACATTTGATTATTTGATATGAGTATGACCATACGTGCTTTGCTTTCTGTAACAAAATGTTTTTGTTTTCCATGTTCAAAGTTAAACCCATATTATTATATATGTTCATGACGAGGCTTGGTCAAAGTTAACGAATGAATTAGTTGAAGTCTTAGTTTAGAAAGTCAGATGCTCAAATTTTTGCCCAAGACGTCTATACTACTCTTAATACATCATAATCACATATATATGTCGTATGAAATTGCGTAATAAGATAGGACACATCCCATCATCGAGGGGTGTTAGTCCTAATCTGTTTTAGGTTCGAAGGTTCCGACTTCCGAGATTCCGATCTAAGAATGAGTCGGCTTGTGTACCAACAACAAAGGACGTCAGTTTTTTCTCATCTGATTTCAATCGAAACTGGAAACATACAAAAATGCAATTCAAAAAACTGGTAAAGCCAAAAAACACCTTAAAATCTCCAGAAAGAAATATATATATATATATCAAGAGCGATTGCAAACCCAAACAACTAGTAGTCTAGTAACACATACAGAAACTACATCATCGAAGAACGTCAAATAGTCGGGCCTTCACGTTCGGATATATACTTTCGAGTTATTTAAAAAACATCCTTCTTTGTCGTATAACGAATGGTCAAATTTATCTTGTGTGCTTTAATTACTCATAGTTTTTTCTTGGGAAAATCGCATTTTAAACACTGGGAGTATCACTTTATAGTACTTTAAACACTGAAGTTTTTTTGCTACCACTTTAAACCTCCATAATGACATTTTTAGCATAACAAACCTCCAACTACGTTTTTTGCTAGTGTGTGACCGGTTCTACAGGTAAAAATTTAATAAAAATAATAATTTAAAAAAAATACAAATACACAAAAATTCGAATAAAATTGGGAAAATTGTAAAACTTTCAAAACAAAGTTCAAAAAATGTAAAAGTTCAAAAATATATAAATAAAAATTCAAATTTAAAAATAAAATAAAATATTAAAAATTCTTAAATAAGATCTAAAATAAAAAAAAAATATCAAATTTAAAAACTAAAGTAAAATTTTAAAAACTTTAAGAATTCTAAATATTTAACAGGAAAATCACATTTTAAATTCTAAATATTAAACGTAAAAAATCAAAAAGTTCTAGAATATAAAATATAAATATAAAATTTCAAATTTGAAGCATTCAAAAGGTGCAAGTTTATATTTTTGAACTTTTTGATTTTTTTTTGAATTGTTTTTTTGAATCTTGCAATTTTCCAATTTTATTCAAATGTTTATGTATTTTTATTAACTTTTCAGTTAGATATTTAGAATTTTAGTTTTTAAGTTTAAATATTAAATTTTATATCTTAT
>OVBX01001054.1:0-29630 GCA_900406325.1 Erucastrum elatum | reverse complement strand
ACAAATCAAACTTCACAATATCAAGATTGGATGGAAATTAATAGAGAGAACAAAGATAAAAAAATGAGTAACTTGTTTACAAACTCTAAACAAAGTGAATTGGATTATATGTATTTTCTTTTAAACCATAACAAAAACTCGACCAACTACACAGATTTACGAACTGTTAATGGAGTTTTGTATCCAACTTTTGAAGATGCTTATAATGCTTTTTTTTTTGAACTACTATTTTTTAGGGGGTTTTTTATTTCTTTGCAAGCTTTCGTCCAATAATAATTTCATTTCAATGTTCAAAATAAGAAACCTAATTATTTTGAGAAAAAAAATACACAAGTAAAATTAGAAATAAAAATAAAGATTTGCCCAAAACACACATATCTGATACAAAATATATATATAATAACAAAAAAACTATAATAACAAAAAAACATACGATTAGAAATGCAATTTCAAAAAAACATACAAAACAAAACATATATCCGTCCTCTTAGGGCGGGTCAAAATCTAGTCTATTCTATTAATTCTTCAGCATGTCCAATTGATACGAGGTTATGTCCAACTATTTAGTTATAATTATATACACTAATCACGTCATATTTGTCTCTAACCAAAACAGTTACATTCTATTTTGAATGCAACAGTTACGCAACTTTTTATTTTTTGTAAAAAACAGTTACGCAACTTAGTTCACAATGATTCATTGATTTCCCTTTTATACATAACTTTTCGATTGGAGAACAGAAAAAAGAGCATATTTTTAGACGGTTGGTTAATGAAGAATCAGTAATGTGACGGTGTTTTCTGATGTAGCCATGTGTTAATGGCAATCGGTGGTGTATTCCTAATAGGTTAGTATATTGCCATGAACTAAACTGTTCCAAAAGAGTGTAATGGTGGTTTCTGGAAATCAATGGTCAAATTTTCTGCAAGAAGAAAAGATGGATTTTGAAACCTACAGTGGTGGTGCGGCGGTTTACGGTTATGACGTCACTTCATACATGACAAATAATCAACCATCGTAACATTTTTTGTCACTGTAACTTAATTTCAGCATGAGATAACCACTATAAGTTTTAATTTAAAGGAATACTAATATGACAAAAGAATATAGATTAATATATTACGTTCAATGAACTAAAGTGAACTAAAATGTATCAATATACTTATGATAACAAACAAAAAACATATGTATGTATACGTATATATATGTAACATTGGTGTATTTGATTTAACTAAATTGTTAATCAATACCATTCAAGTCTAAGTAAAGATGTTCTTTATTTAATATATGTTCGTTACAATTAACACATAAAACAATAGTTCCGGATATGTATATATTTTATGTTTAAAAATGTTTATAAAATACTTAAATTTAGTTTATATATTATTATTTTCAGTTTAGATTATTTAAACATTTTTTGTGTAACAAGTTAAGGTTTATGACATCTAACAAAAAATATCAAAACTTGAAAATTCATAAATATTTATTTGTGTGATGTGAATTATAAAACTAAACTTCAAATTCAAAGTAAACCAAAAATAAAACATTATTATTTAATTGTAGAAAACAAAACTGAAAAAACTAAATTCTTTATCAAAAATTATACAAAACAGATTTTAAAAACATAACTTAAAAACAAAAAGAAAATATACAAAACAGATTTTAAAAACTTAACTAAAAACTTAAAAAATGATCTATTGGTTCAAACGGTAATCGGGTTCCAGGTTTTATTGATTTTCTGTGGATTTTATTCGGTTTAGGAATATTGTTTTCTCACAAAACCCAAACCAGATTTGTTTTGGATCACCGGGTTAGATTTAATCGTAGATCCGGTTCAGGTTTCAAACCCTGAGTATGATACTTTGATTTTCAGATCGGGTTTTTAGGCACGAATATTCTTAACTAATTATTTTAGGTAACTATTTAGAAAATGTAATATGTTGCAAACATTAGGAATAAAATTTAAAAATAGTCTCTGAAATACATATAACACAAGTATATAGTTATGCAACTTGACATATTTAATATAGTTACCAAAAGTATATTAAATTAAATTGATCTATTAAAAAATTTTGCAGCATGACCTATTGATTAAAAATAATTTTCCAAACGTATATGACACAAATACATACTTACGAAATTCGATTTGTTTAATATACTTACCAAAATTATATATTCTATTAAATTCAAATTAATAAAAAAAATATGACTATACAAATGCAGAAACATATTATATTAGGTAAAAAATTTAAAAACAAATAATATACCCGTCAATCTCTAGTTCTCTATAAAATTTAATCTTTATTACCTTCTGTTCCATTTATATTGGATATGCTAACGCACTGTCTCGACTAATGTGATTAAGAAAATATAAACAGAACTGTGGAGAGAGAGTTCTGAGTAAAGAAAGTTTGGACACTAGCTTTTTCTCGCGCATGAACATCGACACAATCTTCGGTCTATGTTTTTCGGTTTTCGCCTAGTCCTCCTTCTCCTCGTTCCTTCACAATATCTCCAGATGTTTTTTTTTTGCTAAAATTTGTACAATATCTCCAGATGTTGTCATGATATTCCTGTGAAAAAGGAAGAGCGAGCAACAATGAAAGATAAAGCAGCAAAGTACATATTGTGTTAGTCAAAAGGAAAAAAGGTACATATTGCAAAAAATCTTGCAAAATATTTTAGAGTTGAATGGAAACACAAAAATCCTTTTCTTAAACATTTAATTAAAAACATATAATTAAAAATTGAAGAGCGTAACCAAAATTAAAGATGACAAAAGGAAGATAGAGAGAGGAGATATCATAATGGGCCTCAACAAAATATTAACAATTATGGGCTCACGTCTCTTCCCCGTAATATCTTCTCCAACGGAAAATGAATGAAATACCAGACTTGTATTCGAATCCTCATTGCAACACGAACAATGTTTTTTTTGCTAAACCCTAAACCCTAAACCCTAAACCCTAAACCCTAAACCCTAAACCCTAAACCCTAAACACGAACAATGTTTCAACAGAAACTTAATATTTGTAAGAAGACTTGCGAGCGGAAGTCAAGTAGATGAGCCGGAGAAGAGAATCATACATAATGAGATGCCAGGATCGGGTTGGAAAATTACACTTAAAAAGTAACAAGAACTTCACTAAACAGAGCGAATAATGTAAAAGTTTTACTTTCTCGAAGAAAATATATTGCAGCAAAAAGGTGAACTGTTGGTTTTTAAGTAGACTCGGTCCTCTCGATACCTTCTCTGACTATGACTCTCCGACCTTCATATTCCTGCAAATACAAGAGATCTTTGTATTATAAAGTGAAAAAGAAGTAAGCACAAGTGTGTATACTTTATTCAAGACTTTTAACAAATCATTACTGTTCCATTGAGCGATAGAGCCGCGTCACGTTCTTCAAGACTCGCAAACGAAAGAAAGGCAAAGACTCTGTTTTTCCCAGTCTTACGGTCGTGCAACACTCTCGCGCTTACGATTGTACCAAACTGGCTAAAGTGGTCTCTCAAATTATCAGGCTGCGTGAACCAAGGGAGGTTTCCGACATAAACCTTGTACGGGCTTTCGTACATGAGAACCTTCTTAGGTGTTGAATTCAAGGCTGCTGCGTTTCTCTTGGTTCTTGGATTCATGTCTACAGAGTACCTAACACGCATCTCCCGACCACCTACTTCCTTCATATCAAGAGATGCAATGGCGTTTTTGGCAGAGTTGATAGAACCCATTGTGACATAACCGCTTCCACGGCTCTCTCCAGTCTGTGGATTTCGAGATACCTTACATGATCATTTCAACCAATACAAAGTCTCGTTATTATTATTATTATAATAATAATATAATGTATTCAATCAGCCATACATATACTCAGAAAGAGACACGTGTTCGGATAAGGAAGTTAAGATTCTTCTTTACCTCGACGGAGATGACAGTTCCAAAAGGCTGAAACATTTCGAGAAGCTGAGGAATGTCATAGCTTCTTGGGATGTTGCAAACGTATAGCTCGCAAGGTCTCGGTTTCTTCATCCCCACTGGTTCCGCTTCTGTCTCTCCATCAACTTTAACTTCTTCTTCTACTTTCTCTTCATCAAGAACTGATAATTCTGAAGATGAAGAAGAAGAGACCTTGAGTTGCAGTCGTTGGCGAGAAAGAGAAGATAGGTGGAACGAGGTGGAAGAAGCTTTCAGTGAAGCTATGTAAGAGCACGAAGAGGTTAGGGTTTTGCATTTGGGGATGGCATTGGAAGATGATCGAGAAGATAAGGGAATTGCGAAGCAGGAGGCTGCCATTATCGAACCAAGCAAAAGTAAATAATTTTGTGAGGAAACTATAATAAATAAATAATAAATGCAGAAATTAAGAGAACAAACCGGGTCGGGTCATTACCCGCCACATGAAACCCTCTCTTTCGTTTAGCCGTTTTACGTTGTTTAGAATGTTGTCTTTGTAAATTTAGATAACTTTCAACAAAAAGAAACGATACAAACTGTGTCTCTGTAGCATTTTTAACTTGACAGTAATGTAAGAAAACAAATTAAACATAAGCCAAAGATAGAAAACACAGCTTTAAATCTCTCTCTCTTTTTATCAGACTTGAGCAGTGCCTTCAGTAAACTTGGGATCCTCACATCTGTAACGACCATCAGGTCCTATTCCAAACCCTTTAGGATCAGCAAACACATTCTCTAGCAACTGACTTCTCCCTGGCTGCGGACTCGCGTCTGCAAACTCCACCGCTTCCTCCACCAACTCGTCTATCTTCTTCTCTATCGTCTTAAGCTCCCCTTCGTTCGCAAGCTTGTTCTCCACCAAATACTTCTTCAACGCTGTGATCGGATCTCTAGCAGCATATTTAGCCTTCTCAGCTGCCAAACCAAAAATAAAAAATATAACTAACCAATCAAGAAATCTTTATAAGAAGGAAAGAAATAAATATATATATTACCAGCATCACGGAGCTCATCAGGATCAGCCAAGGAGTGTCCTCTAAACCTATAAGTCTCACACTCCACCAACGTCGGACCATCTCCTCTCCTAGCTCTCGTCACCGCCTCTTTCGCCACTTCCCTCACCTTCAACACATCCATACCGTCAACATGAACACCCGGCATCCCAAACGCGGGTCCCTTCTTCCATATCTCAGGATCAGAAGTCGACCTCAAATGAGACATCCCAATCGCCCACAAGTTATTCTCAACAACAAAGATAATAGGCAACTTATAAAGCGCAGCCATATTCAAACACTCATAAAACTGCCCGTTGTTACAAGTCCCATCTCCAAAAAACGCAACAGTGACGTCATCGCAATCTTGTTTCAAGACTTCCCTCTTGTACTTGGAAGTGAAGGCAGCACCGGTGGCGACAGGGATGCCTTCACCTATGAAAGCGAACCCGCCGAGCATGTTGTGCTCTTTGGAGAACATGTGCATGGACCCACCCTGGCCTCTGCAGCATCCCGTGACTTTCCCGAAGAGCTCGCTCATGACGGCGCGTGCGGAGACGCCTTTGCTGAGCGCGTGGACGTGGTCGCGGTACGTGCTGACGACGGAATCGGATTGGGTGAGGAGTTTGATGAAGCCGGTGGATACGGCTTCTTGGCCGTTGTACAAGTGGACGAAACCGAACATTTTGCCTCTGTAGTACATTTGAGCGCACATGTCCTCGAATGAACGACCGAGTATCATGTCTTCGTATAGCTCTAATCCTTCCTCTTTGGTTATTAACTATTATTACAAATGCACATATAGAAATTTTCAAATAATACGATCTACAAAATTCAACAGAACTAACTCTATCACAGTTCTAGATGATTGTAGTACTTAAAGGATCACCGATGCTAATATTTTTCAATTTTTTTAAGGGAGTGACAATGAGAGAGAGCATACCAGGCTGTTGGTGACTTTCTTCTCCTTGACAACTTCCTGGACGCCGACGACGGGAGATCTACGAGCGGCGTGAGTTTGATAGAGTCTGCGAGGAGAAGGAATGGTGAGAGAACGGGTGGATCCGAGGAAAGAGGAAGGAGGAGACAATCGGATCGGGGGAAGTAAGAGACGGTTCTCTTGAGATCCATGGAGAGGAAGTGTGGCAGAGAAAGCAGTAGCCATTTCGGTATATCAGTGGAGAACGACCAAATATAAGATCCAGTAAAATGAATCGAGGACGATAGAGAGAGGGGCGGAGAAAACGAGGGAGAGGATGAGTTGGAAGTGTTGCAACAAGAGACAGAAGAAAGGAACACGAAGTGGGGTAATGAAGAACAGCAACACAAGTGTTTGTTTCAATCTACTACACTTACCCAGATAGAGCGCGTTTGATCCACTCTCCTTAACAACTTAATGGACCGGGCTTCAAGATAAGACCAACTATTACAAAAGCCCAGTTTCTCGTTTACAGATTCAAATTATTGACTAAATTTAACCGGTTTCAAACCCTTGAGCAGAAATGTTAATGAAATTTTCCACATTTTTATACAACCATTTTCTAATTTCTTAACTATCGGAGATATATTTTACTGTGATTCCAGGTCTCTTTATAAATCTTAAATCTATCTTTCTTTCTTGAAAATCAACGAAGAATAGATATAGAAAACGTCAAAATCCAATCTAACGATGGTTTTACTCGGTAGACTTGAGTTCTACAACAGATGAATCAAAAAAAAAGACAACTAAAACTTCTTTAGCCAGACGAAACGGAAGTAGTAAATAACAAAATATGGTCTCAAACAAGGAAAGACAAAGCAATTGCTCAAGCTTAGTCGAACAAGCCGAAACCCAAATCTCCATCACTCTCTTCTGCTACTTCTTCCTGCAAACCACAACAAATTAACCAAAACTACATTAATAACCAGGTAAGACTAAAATTAAGAATAGTATTTTATTTATTGTTGCTGCTTTATCTTACCTTCTTCTTCTCCTCAGCGGCAGGTGCAGCAGCCGCAGCACCACCACCGGCAGCAGGGGCAGCAGCTGAGACTGGGGCACCACCTCCGCCACCAGCACCAACGTTCATGATGAGGTCAGTAACGTTACGTTTGTCAGCCATCTTGGCGAATAGCATTGGCCAGTATGACTCGATCTCCACACCAGCGGCTTTCACCAAAGTCGCAATCTTGTCGGCCTAACAACATCATAGAGAGAGAAAAAACAAAACAGGTTTTAACTAAGCTTTCAATTACCAAACAAACAGACACCACCCCTAATAATAATACAACTCAAAATGTCTCACAAACAAAAAAACTAGCAAAAACCGAAGATTAAATAAATGGATAATCTGATAAAAAATCACTAACCGTGATGGCAATACCCTCGTCCTCGAGGATCATAACAGCGTAGCTGCAAGCGAGCTCTCCAACCGTCGACATCCTTTTTTTGTTCTGAAACCAACAATAACAGCCGATTAATCACCTATTTATCAATAAACATCCTACTCGAAGTACACAAATTCGGATTTTAAAATGAAACTAGACTCAAATTTCTATCTAAATATATATGTACATACAAACTAACAGTAAGATGTTCCAGGACTAAATAAATAGAAATGAAGATGCATCGAGAGTGTACCTTAGAGTAGGATCGAAAATGCTTTCGCAGAGCGGCTCGAGTGATAATTCGCTAGGGTTTGAGGCAGTGTTGGGAGATGCTGCGATTATAAAGCTTGTATATGGGCCGTTTAAATTATTCTGTAGGCCCATCTAAGTTTATTGAGAGTTATTAATCTTTCATTTCATTTTGGGCCTTCCCAGAGAGAGAGGGATAGAGAGAGAGATTTGACTTTGACCAGATGCGTTTGATTGAGTAAAAAACAAAACTTATTGGTTGGGTTCTAGGGAACGACCACGGTGGTCCACCTTATGTCTCGATACCTGGCTCCACGCACGTGACACCACGAGCTTGGTCAAGCAAATACTCGATGCTTAACATAATACTCGATGCTGTCAGTTTCAAGTAGTTAACATAATCCTTCAGATGATATGTTGTGTACATCATCTTCAGTGAACAAACATATGATGACATGATATTTTCTCCATATACTCGAGTTTCATGCCTTTTTATGTTGTACATTGGAAGTTAGGATGTTTACTAAAACTGATAACCATTAATTGATAATTTTAAAGCAACGCCTGTAGCTCAGTGGATAGAACGTCTGCTTCCTAAGCAGAAGGTCATAGGGTCTAAATATATTTTCAGTAAATTATCTTTAAGCAAAAAAAAACAATTGATAATTTTACTATATCTATAATTAGGACGGTAGTTGAATAATAAAAATGAGAGTCATTTGAAGTGGTTTTAGACCTAAATCAAAGTGCCATCATCTCTATCCCTAGTCCCTACGGTACATCCACATGGATCCATAACGAATATATGCATGTTAATATCGATGCATAAACAAAAATAAAATAATACTAATATAAGTAGTTGTTTTCTGCGAGAAGATAAAATAATGAAAGAGAAAAAGATAAAAACACAGTCATCGGTGTCGTGGTTGCAGTTAAAGAGGTGGTCAGAGCTCATTTTTCTTACACAAAAGCAAAGCAACCAAAAGATTATCTGTACTTGTTTCCCATCTCTCTCTCTCTCTCTCCTGAGTTCTGCAAAAATCTAAAGCCAAAACTTTACCGAGAAACAAGACAAGGAACACCGAACACACGCGATAGATAACGGTGGTAATAATGTGCTAAAGAAGTGATCTTCCGACAAAAAAAAAACACGCACACACACATGGGGAAAAAGAACGGTTCTTCTTGGCTTTCTGCCGTGAAGCGAGCCTTCCGATCTCCGTCTAAAAAGGATAAAAATGATCCTCACGGTAAAGAAATCGAAGAAGAGGAAGAAAAGGTTTGTTTGTTTGTAGATCTTGTTATTCATTTCAAGAAGAGATAATTTTTTTGGTCTTCTCATTTTCTGCTTTGCTCTCTCTTTTTTTTCTCTACAGAAGAGAGAGAAGAAACGGTGGTTGTTCAAAAAATCATCGGCTCAAGATTCTCCGGTGAAGCCTTCCGGTGTCTCTCCACCGCCACCGCAAGAATCAGATAACGCAAACTCAAAAACATTACCGGAGACAGCACCGAGTAACGCACCAACGACACCACCGAACGCCGGAAAACCACCGTTCGCCGCCGCATCAGCATCTCCGGTAGCTGTACCGAATGTGACGAGGCGGATCTATTACGCAAGAGAGAACTACGCTGCTGTTGTTATCCAGACTTCTTTCAGAGGCTACTTGGTAAGCTAAGGAATTAACTATCATTAATATCATTGATTTTACTTTATTATATTTTCACCTACTGACTTTATAATGACAAAGACGTGTAATATTAAAATTAACGGTGTTTATACAAATAAGTGACGGTACCAGATTGAGATTTTATATTTTGTGTTTGTTTTGTGTTGATTAATTAAATGAAGGCGAGAAGAGCGTTAAGAGCATTGAAAGGATTAGTGAAGTTACAAGCATTAGTAAGGGGTCACAATGTGAGAAAGCAAGCCAAAATGACTTTAAGGTGTATGCAAGCTCTAGTTCGAGTCCAGTCTCGTGTGCTTGACCAACGTAAACGCTTGTCTCATGATGGTAGCCGCAAATCCGCATTCAGTGACTCTCACAGTGGGTTTGAATCTCGTTATCTTCAAGACATCTCAGACCGACAGTCCATGGTTAGTACGTACTTAAACATAAATCAATGAAGGTTTTATTTTGGACATGTCTATAATATTAGTCTGGTCAGCAGTGAGCTAGAGAGTTTGAGAACCTTTCTTTAATTGTTGTATTTTTTTTGTTATAGTCAAGAGATGGAAGTAGCGTCCCGGAAGATTGGGATGACCGACCGCACACAATAGACGAAGTGAAAGCTATGCTGCAACGGAGACGAGACACAGCATTGAGACACGAGAAGACTAATTTGTCTCAAGCTTTCTCTCAACAGGTAAAAAATAACTAAAACTGAAAATTTGTTTTTATCATTATGTATATGAGCTTCTTGATAAGACCGTTTCATTTTTTTTTATGAAAAGGCGAGGAGAACGTCTGGTAGCCAATCAGCAGGAAGAGACCACAGGGAAGAACTCGAGGAGGAAAGACCGAAATGGCTTGACCGGTGGATGGCCACCAGACCGTGGGATAAACCACCCATTAGTAGAGCTTCGGTTGATCAAAGGGTTTCAGTTAAAACCGTGGAAATAGATACTTCTCAACCTTACTCAAGAGCGAGAACGGGAAGCCCGAGCCGTAGCCAGAGACCTAGTTCCCCATCAAGAAGCAGCCACCATTACCAACCCCGCAGTAACTTCTCAGCCACTCCATCTCCAGCTAAGTCTAGACCGATTCATATCCGGTCAGCTAGTCCAAGGTGCCAGAGAGATGACTATGACCGAGCAGCTTATAGTTATACATCAAACACACCTAGCTTGAGATCTAACTATAGTTTCACTGCGAGAAGTGATTGTAGCATTAGTACCACAATGGTCAATAATGCATCAGCAGCAATGTTGCCTAATTATATGGCGAATACAGAGTCGGCTAAGGCGAGGATTAGGTCCCAGAGCGCGCCTAGGCAGCGACCTTCCACGCCTGAGAGAGACCGGGTGGGTTTGGTCAAGAAACGGCTCTCGTTTCCGGTCCCGCCGCAACCGGAGTATGATGACATTAATAGTTTGAGGAGTCCAAGCTTTAAGAGTGTGGCTGGTTCACACTTTGGTGCGTTGTTGGAGCAGCAATCGAACTACTCTTCGTGTTGCACTGAGTCTAATGGTGTGGAGGTCTCACCAGCCTCTACTAGTGACTATAGGAATTGGCTTAGATGATGACTGTCGGTAGTGATGCCAAATCAGCGGTCACAATCTGTTGAAGCGTTTTTTATTTATTTTATTTTTATGCAGTAAGGATAAAAGTGATTTTCATGTTGACTTTTGAATTTAAGTCGTTGAAGTTATGTTGTATTCGGAAATTTACCTTTAAGAATGAACTAATTGTTCTGTAACTTTTTAAAAAGAAATATGAAACGTTAAAAGAACACTAAATATGAGTAAAACTAATTCGTAGGATAAATACATTGAGGGTAGTGGAGTTGTACAAGAATATTTGTTTGTATTTAAAAAACTAGCATTGCATATGTTACTTTTAAAGCAGTTTTAAATAACTAAACATCAATTGATTCAAAGAAAAACGAAACAAAAAGTGACGTATACACTAATATTATTATAGATCTTTTTGCTTTTACAGGAATAACTTTCGGATAAAAAGTTTTGAATCTTCCACTTCGGCCACCCGAATTTACGTATTTTGATGATTTTGATGCAAAAGCGAGACTCAAATCTTTTAAGAATTAGCTAGAAAGGAAAAAGAAAAGCTGCAACTTTGCAACTTGAAGCACGAGCAGAGGACATCAACCCATGTGACATGATTCCCATCAATCACAAGTCTTGTCATTTGACGTTTATACACATTCCGTATGTATCACCTGTGACGAAATTCTATTATAATAATAGACTATCTCTATATTTCCTTTCGAAACTCCTTATCATTTTGTAGTCCGAAATTGCAAATGATGTCTAAAACAAGTTAAACCGAAATTTTGATCACACGTCACAGGTAGTGTTTCAAAAAAAAAAGTTTTTTAAAAAAAAGATCACATGTCACAGGTATTTGAAATAAGACAATGATAATGGTGAAGATACCAAACTCAAAAGATGTGAATTAGAAAAGTGAAAACTCAAACTCCAAAAGATGTGAATAAAGAAACGCAGTGATAGCGATTTTAAGATGCGTCATGGTGAGGCCCATACCTTTCAGAAGAGCATAACTAGGCCTGTCTATCAAAGCAATGGACTTTTTACACTAAAGAACAAGACAGAATTTTTCGGTAAAATAAAATTATTGGAGATGCGGGGTATCGATCCCCGTACCTCTCGCATGCTAAGCGAGCGCTCTACCATCTGAGCTACATCCCCAATTTACTTCTAAGGTTATACAATTACTAAAGCTGTGGAGCCTTTGGGAAAACTAATTTATGATGTGCATGCAAGACTGCAAAGATGCCAATAATCCTGGACAAAAAGTTAGTTAGCTACTTTTGAGTTATATATTTTCCAGCGACGTTGAATGTCTGACGTGTTTCCTTTTGTAAATGTTAATATTTTTTGCTTTTGTTTGCTGTTGTTGTTCATGTTATGTGTAGGCATCAACCAATTATGCAGATGATAGGTCAGCGACCTCGACGGCTCGACCTAGAAGAGTTGTTGACCTGACCAACGGTTCAATCCGAAAGTACTGACCTTACTAAGTTATCATGACAGATCAAGACTTTCAAGAACCAAGAGAATTTGTAATGAATATGTTTTTTTAACATGTTTTGTTGGAGTTTCTTGTAGACCATCTCCGCTATTTTTACAAACTAGAAGAAGAATAATTGAGAAGAACATTCAAAAGGCCAGCAAAAATTGGAATTAGCTAAAATCACCATATAGGTTTGAACGCCGGCATATATAGTAGACTACGAAAATACGACATGTCTGTCTTTTGACAGATTTCCAATTTTCTGGTTTACCATAGTATCAAAAATCAACTAACATATGCCAAACACTTGTATAGAACTAATTAAATTATAATCTTCATCAGGCAACTTACATAAAAGTTTTTATAATATCAATAAGTACACAATTACATAATAAGACCATTCACTATACTCCACACATGCATTCAGTCCAACCAATCACTGCACAACTTTAACCGGATAGTTCTCAATTGAACCAGCCCATGCATTACCCGTCAACTCCTCCGTCGAAACCGCTCGTAACGCTTTCCAAACAGCACTGTTACACTTGAAACCAGACCCAAATGCAATCTGCCAAAGTCGATCACCTGTTTTAACCCGACCCTTAGCTTCGGTATAAGCCATCTCATACCACAGCGAGCTACTCGAAGTGTTACCAAACCGGTGCAAAGTCATCCTAGAAGGCTCCATATGCCAATCTTTAAGATCAAGATTCTTCTGAACCTCGTCAAGAACCGCTCTACCGCCTGCGTGTATACAGAAATGCTCAAAAGCAAGCTTGAAATCTGGAATATACGGCTTCACTTTGAGTTTGAACATCTTCCTTCTGACCAACGAAACCAAAAACATAAACTGCTCCGACAATGGAAGGACCATCGGTCCTAATGTCGTGATGTTTGTTTTTAGAGCGTCTCCTGCTACGGACATAAGCTCCTTAGATAAAGAGACACCGATAGTTCCCTTTTCGTCTTCCTTCTGGTACACGCAATTG
The DNA here is from genome assembly GCA_900406325.1 of Erucastrum elatum. Lineage (NCBI taxonomy): Eukaryota > Viridiplantae > Streptophyta > Magnoliopsida > Brassicales > Brassicaceae > Erucastrum > Erucastrum elatum. Next base: position 16,364 of record OVBX01001054.1, on the reverse strand, counting down.
TAGTTCTTGTCGTCTGATCCCTTGTGTGTCCGTACGACGTTAACTAGCTCGTACTTTGACTTTGACCGGTCTTGTCGGCGGTTAGAGAGGAGAATCGCTGCGCCTCCCATTCGGAAGATGCAGTTGCATAGGAGCATTGACCGGTCGTTTCCGAAGTACCAGTTTAGGGTTATGTTTTCCGTGCTGACCACGACAGCGTAAGAATTAGGGTTTGCTTTGAGGAGACTGTTGGCGAGCTCGATTGAGATTAATCCGGCGGAACAGCCCATTCCTCCGAGGTTGTAGCTTTTGATGTCTTCTCTCATCTTGTAGTGGTTCACGATCATGGCCGATAGAGACGGCGTCGGATTGAACAAGCTACAGTTTACGATCAAGATTCCTATTTCAGCCGGTTTAATTCCGGTTTTCTCGAAAAGGGAATCTAATGCTCCGAACATAACGGATTCAGCTTCAGCACGTGCCTCCGACATGTTTAGCTTCGGGGGAGTTGAGGTTATGCCACGTGGCAGGTATGTTTGGTCTCCTAAACCGGCCCGGTTCGAGATTCTTTGCTGGAATTGAACCGTGTCACCGGTGAACGCTCCGTTTTCCTCGGTCATCTTCAAGAAGGAATTAACGGACATTTTCCGGTCATCTTCCGGTTTGTAGCAGGAGAAATCCACTAGGTAAACCGGTTTAGCCCGGTTAGTCACGTAGAGGGTCAAAGCGAAGCAGAGGAAAACGGAGCAGGTGAGTCTTGTCGATCCGGCGAGTTGAATCCCCCGATTAGACCAAAGCTCAGAGAACGTATCCAACGCTAGGCCGGTTAGCTGAACCAGTACGGTTCCGGTTAAGGGGAGAATGATGAGGAAGAAGAGAAAGGTGGTGAAGTTGCAAGAGTTGTGAAGTCCAAGCTTCACGTACTTAAGCTTAACGGACGTTAATAAATCCGGCAAATGTCTCTGGATTCGTATAACGGCCGATGAGGAATCTTGGAACGCCATCTCCGCCGTTAGTCTTTCTTGATTCATTTCTGTGCTGTTTGTTCTCTCCGTCATTTTTGGGTCGAAATATTTCAAACTGGGTAGAAAAATGTGTATACTTATTAACTGCTTAGGAAACAGCAAGTCAGCAACTCTGGAGAAGGGAGAAAATGGTGAAGGTCGGAAATATAAAAATGGTGAATGTGATGATTTTCGTGAAATTAGGGCGAGTGCAGGTGAAGAGATATATAGAGTTGCTATTAAGTGCAAGAAAGAGAAAAGACAATATCATTAAATAATACGACTATGCACTAGTTTAAGTATGATTTAACCAAAAAAAAAAAAGAGAGAATGAAATAATATTCGAGATTAATGATGGGTGGTTCCGAGATACTATCTAGCTCAACTACCAAAATGGGACCTTGATATTAAATTAAGTAGTCAGATTATTCGTCACTTCTTGTCACACGAAATGCAAATGATGAATAGTATATTTTCAAAAGTCTTTCAACTCCCAGCTGAACACACGTATGGGTAGATCATAAATCTAGGTTTCTGTTTCACACATAAACTTGGGCATCCTAACTTTCTATAAATCTTCGTTTACTAGAGTACTACACAACAAATAACCAAGTATGACATGTTTATTAGATTCATATTTCTTACTAAATAAACTGTTTAAGCATCATTAACGCTCAAGCTCTTAAAAACAAATTTTTAAAGGTAAAATAGTAATATTTTAATTTGTTTTATTTAAATCATAAAAGCAAAATGCCTAAAACCACTAATGACAAATGTAAAGAACTTTGAAAAACATGTTCTTCCGGACACTAATTAAGGATCGATTGTTGTGTCCCTCTCCGAATTTTTCTATTCATGATTTTTTTCTAAAAATCCATGTTAAAACTTTGGGAAGACCATGATTATCCGGAATTCTTAGAGAATTAAGAAACTGTTTCTTAAATTTTACTAAGAATTTCACCCTAATTACTCCGAATTAATTAAGCTTTTAGACAGCTATTATCAGATGCATTGTTTCATCCAAGATGGAGTGAGAGAGAGAGAGTTTGGAAAATAACAATTAAGTATTACAAGTTGATAAAATATTTTGTAGTGACTTGTACATTTTGAAGGAAATGTGTTTGAGAAACGTTTCTTTCGTTCATGAGAAGCGTTCCCTTTCCTAATTGCAACTGCAAGGCTAAACGAAAACGCGTCCCCAAATATTCAAATTTGCTATTTTTATGTAATTGTGTATTTTCTCGCTTGCATGCAAACTCCTCTGTATGGACCGGACCATGAACATTGGGTTGGATTCCTTTTTGACATCAGCACATTTTGTTTTTCTCCATGATATACCCCATCCAAATTTAATGTTTCGATATTGTTGTCAATATCATTTAAATTCAGGCTGTCTCCACTAAGACGTTGGTTGGATGAATAAAATTCCACAAATTGTTTCTATTAACAACTACTAATATTTTGTCTGCCAAATGCCAGTGTAAACTTAATATTATCTGGATTTAAACTGCTGAAATAGTTTGAACTTATTTTAGCTTTACGGGTGTTACTGTTTACAATATTAAAGTGACTAGAAATCTGATTAACAATACCTGTCGATCAACATTATCGAACTTAGTTTACAAAAAAAAACATTACCGAACTGTATTTATAGTTTTCAGATAGCTTTTTCTAATAAAACTACAAAATGATTGTGCCAAGGTGTGACACTGAAGGGCAGAAACAGGGAATTAGTCTCTGGATAAGTACTTTTAAAGCTGCAATAATTCAGAGGAGCTTGTTACGTAGCATTAATTATGGGTGTTGACAAACTTAATTTATGAATTATTTTGGTTAATAGGAGTATTGATAACTTTGATATTGTGAAATCATTTCAGTTTACAACATTTAACTAGTGTATCAAATACAAACCGATATATGTTACAAACCGAAAAACATAGATTTAACTACTTAATCCGCAGATTAAATAGATTATCAAGCTTGTGACAAAAAACAGATAATCAAGTTATATATATATTATCAATTGAGGAATATTGTATTTGTGGAACGGAAGGAGTAAATAGAAGTATTCCGTAACAGAAAACAAGTTTATGTATCGACGTCAAACTTGATGAGCGTAAGGGCATGTACATCAATGAACCCCTCTTGGGGTTCAACTTTTTAATATTTTATTATTAAAATTTTTTTTTTTCTGTTTGATTTAAAAAAAAAAAAAAAAAATCAGATCAATTGTGGGCCGCCACGCGTCGTGGAGCCCACAAAACAGTGATGACCTCCAAGAGAGAGGGGTTCACCGCAGAGAAACCAAGAGAGAGAGGTTCATGGGAAAAAGAATATTTTAATATTTTTTTTTCTTGGCAAACGTGTGATCTTCCTCCTTGAACCCTTGATGCACATGCCCTAATAAGAGCTGAAAGTGTGTCGTACAAAGCTACTTCACTGCAATATCAAAGTACCTAACGTGTAGATTAAAGGAAACAATGACGATAATAAATGGACTAGTGCCCATGTGTAGAACTTGACGAACAGTTAATATTGGTCGGCCTAAATACCAACTAACTAGAAACCAGTTCGCCATCAATGTATGAATAAATAAAATATACTATTATTATCTTCACATACGTTGCATAAAATTGGACTAGCAATTTAGATGGCTGCAACATTAATAAACGATCTATATAGAATGCATAAAACAAGTGGAACAGGATTGTTAATGTTGGCAGTACGAAAATATATACACACTGCAGGTCCTTCAGTGTACCGATGACCATATAAGCAACAAGACAAAACATTACCAGTTCTTAAAAAGTATCGATAGTACAAACTATAATTTTTTGGATATCAATTCATGTAAAAATTTGATTACGGAATGTTTCAACTGTAGTCAAATAGTGAAATTCCCGAGTTTCCCTTTGTTTATTGGGTTTTGACAAATTGAGTTGACTCAAAGTACGCCACACGGATTTTGGAGGAATATCGCATGTGGATATACGTTTATAAGACCATTAGGTTTGACAAATTTTTAGTAGTTAACTACTATCTTTGAATGTTCGTTTTAAAGTTTCAACTTGTTCAATGCTCCTTTCTTTTTCTGTTCATTTAGTTTAATTTGCTTTTGAACAGAACAACTTGCTAACGAACTTATTAAGCTTTATGTTCTTGAGCTGCTGCATCAGTATTCCAGACTACATCCTTTAATCCAGACGAGAAGGTTTTGTAGAACTGCAAAACAGATTAATTCATTAATCCAATTAGAAAAACACACCAATTAAATATGCTAACCGGTCCATGGACCGAAAACATACCTTGTGAAACTCGAGGGTATCACCGCCGGTTTTCCTAAGCTCTACCACATGCAACGATGGTGCCACTTCAAACACCTGTTACACCAAACCAATATAATTATCTAACAGGTAGTGATCAAATAAACCCCTGCAGAACCAAACTCAACCAGAGTGTTCATCTCTGATTTTAAAAACAATTTATTTTACCTCTGTAGCAACTGAGAGCTGGCCTTTACGACCACTTTTGTCTCCTTTCATTTTTATCTGCGATTTTATTTAACACCTTTAACTAAGCCACAAAGAAATTTAATGACTGACTAGTACAAACAAAATCAAGAATACAAAACAAACCTTGTACTTGTCTTTACGGACATTGAAGCCTAGTGGCTTTGCGGTTTCTTCCATCTTCGACATTATTTCACTAGCAGGTCGGTTTGAAGTAAACCGCGTTTCTTTCTTCACAAGTTGCTGCAAATTACACAAACAAATCAATTAGACAAATCCTCTGCATAATTTTAGACAGTCATCAAAACAAAATAGTAAGTAGCAAAAAGGCTCATACGGCTTGCTTCTCGAACAAGTTTTCAAGACTGAACTCGCTTGAGCTAGAGATAAGTTCAAAAGCGTTCATCGATTCCGGTTTCTCCTTCTTCTCTGTTACAAGACACTCCTGTAGTAGCAGAGTACGAAAGAGTGATTATTAGTTGGTAAGATATACTGGTTCAACTTAACCGAACTATGGTATATACCGGTACACAGCTAATAGAATCAGATTGAGAAATGGCGTTTCTTTACCTTGGAGTTACTGAAAGCAGCATCAACATCATCAATGGTTATGTCTTCATCATCTTGCTCGAACGATGGTGGCTTGTACCCTAGCTTAAACCATTCATCTTCTAGTAACTCTGCGATACTTATTCTCTGCAATTAATTAAAACAGTGTTTGTTAAGCTCTTGAACAGTTTAGACCATGTTGGTCTTTTGTTTGCAGCATTTCATGTTCACAAATCACATTTAATTAAGAGTTTTTGCCGCTTACGGTTATAGGACTGGGATCAAGAATACGCTTAATGACACTCTTGGCCCCCGGCGAGAACCATGGTGGGCAGTTGAATTCAGCCTTGCATATCTGAAGTTGAACACCAAAGATGAGACTAGAAAAAGTATTTAGAAAATAGTAACAAGAAAATTGAAAGAGAAGCTTGTTACACGTACACGTTTGTATAACGTCATGAGATTTGGCTCATCAAAGGGCAAGTAACCAGCCATGAGCACAAATAAAATAACACCACAGGACCAAACATCTGCTGCTGCACCGTCATAGCCTTTGTCCGACAGAACCTGCCCGCAAAATGGTGCAATATTTGATGAACATCATAGATATCTCATTTACTACTACATTTCTAAAACGAATTAGGAGTTAATAAATATTAAAATATTTTCGTTTTTTGGACGGTCATTATATTCCTTGGAACACTTAATATGCATAATGCATTTCCTTTTTAGTGCTGAAACTTTAGTATGTACCTCAGGTGCAACATAGTTGGGCGTTCCACAAGCTGTGTGAAGCAAACCATCTTCCTGCATCGAAAACGAAAAAAAGAGGGTGCGTAGTTACAGCAATCAATATGTGTGTGGGAGGAAAAAAAGAGTGTGGTATGTTGTTCATTCGCTATAATATCCAATTGATAAATCAAATGACTTACCCGAACTTGTAGTGCGAAAGCGCTTAACCCAAAATCAGAAACTTTTAAAACTCCATTTGCATCAAGGAGAAGATTTTCAGGCTGCAACAAGCAAACATATATAGGTTGAAAAGCTTGAACATGATGCATATCATCATCATATAAGATAAGTGCACATTTTGAAGAAAAAGACCTTGAGATCTCTGTGGTAGACCCCGCGACTGTGGCAGTAATCAACGGCATTGATTAGCTGCTGAACATATTTCCTAGCTTCATCCTCCTTAAGTCTCCCTTGTTGGGCCTATTGTATGATTCATATCCAAGAATGTCATTAGTAAAAAATACAGAGAAAAACAGAGAACATGATCAAAGAAACTCTCAAGTTAAGCCATTAGATTTGATCGAACACGGTGAAAGAGTAAGTAAGAGTGAAATAGTATGTGGATGAGATGCTTACGATTTTATCAAAGAGTTCACCTCCATTAACAAGCTCAAGAACGAGATAGATCTTCGTTTTGCTCGCCATAACCTGCCCACACCAAACATCAACACATATAGGTTTTGTTAACAGTCTAAGACTCAAGAGTCAAGACTTATTGAAAAGATTAAAAAGCCATTAGCTTCTCACCTCAATGATTTCGACCACATTTGGATGTTTAATCAGCTTCATTGTCGATATTTCTCTTTTAAGCTGCATCCCAAAAGAAAAAGAAAATAAAGACGCATGCTCATTATATTCTTTGAACAAGATCTTGCTACCACTTTCAGAATAAAGGAAGCCACTCTAATTCAAAACCATATTCATGCTACCATCGTCGTGATCAGTGTGTGTATATACTATGAAGATTTCATGATCTTCAAATCCATAAAACATTATTATATTCAATTCTAATCCGTGTTTATATAGCTGGAAGGCTTTTTAAAAAAGTTTAACTAATCAGTAATCATTAACCTAAGGGATCACCTAATAACACCTTCCTCGGACAAGTGGGGTCCCTAGTCACGAACTCAAACTATTACTAGTAAAAGATTACGTTTGCGTTTACGTACGAACCTGTTCGACCATTTTGTGACGTAGAACCTTATCTCGGTCGAGGATTTTGATAGCGGCTATATCCCCAGTGACGGTGTTTCTTGCGTATTTAACCTTAGCGAAGCTACCTTCGCCTAGAGTTCGTCCCATCTCGTAGTTCCCCACTCTCGTCCTGCTCGCCGGCGCCGTCCTCCTTCTACTCCCGCTCATTTTACTCTCTCTTCCTAAACGAAGATCAGGAAACAAATCACAACAACAAAAAGACTCAAAGAGTTCAAGACTTACGATTCTCTCTCTTTCTAGTGGATGGATGGATGGTGGGAATATAACGAAGCGGACGAGCGAGAGATGTCAGAGGGAGAGTGGGATTCACGCACTTAATCTGGGTCCCACATGCACTTGACGGTATCACATTTGTTACTGTTCCGCGTCCTTCCCGTGTTTGGATTGTACGTACGTTTAAAAAAAAGATTGTACGTACGTTTCCTCACCTTCATTCTTTTTTTTTAAACTCGACATTACCTTCATTAGTTCATTCTTCTTTTTTAATACTACATCTGTTTCACAATGTAAGTAGTTTAAAGTAAAAACACTAATATTAAGAAAGTTGTTAAAATTTTAAAAATAATATTTAATTAACTAGTACAACCAATTGTAAAAAACTGGATATTATTTAATTGGCTACACTGTATCCAATAAATGCAAAAATTATCTAGATATGTGAAAACTACTTATATTTTGAAACAAATAAATCTTTCTTAAACTACTTACAATAAAAAACAGAGGGAGTAACTTTTTTTTGACTTATTCTTTTTTAATAACTTTTAATTATAAAAATTTACAATATGGTATGATTTGAGATCATACAGTCCAAGCTTTCACTATATTTTTTCTCCGTGTGTGTTTGTGGTAATATAAATAAAATCCAATCTAGTTTTGACTTTTGATGTTCAGAATTTGGATTATATGGAAGTTGGGCTTTCTTAAATATATGTGGATATAGTTTTATTTTCAAGGAAAATATTTGATCTTCTTCTATTGTGAGTTTAATATTTTTCTTGTGAGGTAGATTTTATTACATATAATTGTGTGGTCAATCCTTTTTTTTTGTAAGTATATAGATTTCATTGTGAAAATGAGATTGTGTGGTCAATCTTCTTCTCTTTTTTTTTCTCATGAGTATATCCACAAAGATAAGATTTATTTCTTATTTCAATTCATGATGGAAGGTATCTCTAACAAAAGTGACAGCAAATACAGATTAATGATTTGACCAAAAAAGGTAGATGAATGATAGTTTTTTCTATTTAATGTTTATAAATCAATTAGAGACCTTTTTAAAAAAAAATATGATTACCACAATAATCAATGAGTCTTTTTTAATTGCAATCATTTATGTAACTGTTATACATTTGATTTCTAGAGAAAAAAATAATGTTAAAGAAAAAGACGAGATGATTGAATAGTTGATATTTCCATGTGAGTAAAGGTGACCGTGAACCCCACATAAATCCTTTCTGATAAACTCAGATGACACAGAATGTGATAATGTTTTTATATCTTCTTTCTTTTACAACAAATACTCTTCTTTCTTTCTTTTTTTAATATCGGATATTCGTTGATTTTTTTTTTGATATTAGAATCCAGCCAAAAATGCAGAAAACTGTGGCAGACAGTGAGTTAAATGAGTTATGGCAAAACTAATAATGATACAATATATTTTTGATAAATATCTTAACGACTAAAAAAGAAAATAATGTAGACTGAACCACTCATTCAATAATTGAGTCTGTTATGAGTTTTTTTTTTAATTTTCTCGAAGTCGGGTACAATAATATTCACGTCGCCATCACATGAAAGCAATTATATTTGGTGGTTATCAAATTGAACTTCTTCAACCCAAACTTAGTTTTGTTTTTTTATTGTTGTTTCTGATTTTTTGTAAAGTTTTCATTTGCCTATGAACTATTCGATTACCACAAATAAACTCTTTTGTATGAAAACTTTAGTTATCTCCTCTTGCATGAAAAAAATATGGAAAAATTCATACTGGACCAGCGGAGGTTATTGGGGCTGGACCTTCCCGATTAAACGAAAGCATCGTAAATTCGTGATGTAACTTATTCAATGCCCAATGGGCCTTCAAATACCGTATTAGGTTGGACCTCAGGACCTAAAACATGTCGAATTAAGAAGTACACATCCATTTGTTATTATTGTATTTAGTTATGTAAAAAAGGAAATAAGACACGGGTTTGGTCATAAAATCGGAGGAGACTAGAGGGAATCCAAGTGAAGGAAGGAAGATATCAATCTTCTTAATAAATACTATATTTTTGTCGAATCCTCTGCAATCATTTCATTTGCGCGTGTGTGTGGTCTATCAATCTCTCGGCTGTGTGTTTGGGAGAGAAGGAAAGTTAGGGTTTTAGGCTTGGTTAGAGAAGATGCAGCAGTCTCCTCAAATGTTTCCGACAATGGTTCCTTCGATTCCGCCACCATCTAACATCACCACCGAACAGATCCAAAAGGTCTCTCTTCTTTCTTCACTCTATGTCTTATTGAGATAGATAGATAGATAACCAAATGGGTTCTCTTGTGATTTTTAGTAACGGTTATTTTGGTGGTGGCAATTTGTGTGAAAAATGTTCTCTTGATTATTTTTCCTGCTTTTGATTTTTTTTGTTTGTTTATTGGACATAGAATAATCGTGTTTGGACGTTGTTTGTTGTTGTATTAAGACTTGATAGCCTTGTCTTTGAATTCAGTACTTGGATGAGAACAAAAAGCTGATAATGGCGATCATGGAGAACCAGAATCTTGGAAAACTTGCTGAATGTGCTCAGTAAGTCTCTCTCTTTCTCTCTTCTTTGTATGTCCATCTCTTGAATATTAACGGAATATAATGAGAGTTGCAAATGGTTATATACTTTCAGGTACCAAGCTCTTCTACAGAAGAACTTAATGTACCTCGCTGCTATTGCTGATGCTCAACCTCCTCCCCCTACAACAGGAGCTGCCCCACCACCACCTATGGCCTCCCAGGTTCTTGATAAAAGTCAATTGGGATCATTAATTTATATGCATAATCGAATTTCCTGGCTATTGTGTGTGGTTTCTGTTTAGATGACGGCACCACATCCTTCGATGCAACCGCCGAGCTACTTTATGCAACAACAACACCCACAAGCTTCAGGGATGACTCAGCAAGCATCTCCCGCCGGTATTTTCCCTCCTCCGAGAGGTCCTTTGCAGTTTGGTAGCCCACACCAGCTTCAGGATCCTCAACAGCAACAGCAGCTTCAGCAGCTACAGCAACAGGCTATGCAAGGAGGACACATGGGGATTAGACCAATGGGTATCAACAACAACAACGGGATGCAGCATCAGATGCAACAACAGCCAGAAACCTCTCTTGGAGGAGGAGGAAGTGCTGCAAACGGTAAACTCTTTTCTATAACAAATACTCAAACTCATAATCTTCTAAGCAATAGTAACTCAACTTGATTTTGAACACCTGCTTATTGTTTAGTTTTGTTCATATTCGGTTATTTCTTGATTGACAGTGGGTCCTAGGGGAGGCAAGCAAGATGGAGCAGATGATGGCAAATGAAAGAAAGCTTTGTTTTGTTTATATTTTTAGGACTTTGTGCTTTTTCTTCCGAGTCTCATAAGGACTTGCCTGCATCAGTTTTCTTGAGTTTTATTTAATAGAAGATAGACTGTGGAGTTTAGTTCCACAAACGATGTTGTAATATTATTTAGTACAAGTTCAGCTTGGTTTTAGAAAACATCATTCATTCATCTTTTACGCTTACAACCCAAAAAGCACTGTTCTTTCCTTTTTATTCTGGACGAGACTTGACGATGAAATTCTGACGGCTAATGGGATTCATGACGACGGGAGGACCAGCGGTTCTTGGCCAAGCTTGGAACTTCTCATCTGTCGCCTTCCACCATTCCTTGTTGGAGACTGTTCCTGGAGTACTCCCTGAAGTTGAATCACCATAAGTGTACCATTAAGATGGTTTTAATTCAAGTTATGATGAGAGTCTAAAGAAGTAGGAGAAAGAAAACTTGCCTCCGAAGATCTTATTATCAGAGATAACTTTGTCAAAGAGGTATGAGATTCCGAATGAGCCGATGAGAGCACCGATTATGTACTTGGCTTTACCTCCTGTTGATGCTGCTGCCATTTTCTTCTAGCCTGTAAGCGAGATACTCACAACCATTTAAATTAACACTTGAGAAGATCTGTAGTAACAGAAACTAAACCAGCAACCAACTCGGTAAAGAAAGACTAAGATCATCAGAGAATATTCAATGATTCCTCCTGGGGAATCAACATGCAGTAAATGAAAACGCAACCAAGTTCTAGAGATGTGTTTAAAGAAGCAACGTGCAAAACCAACCGGTGAATCACAGTTTTTTCTTCTTATTTAGAATCGCTTTTAAGTACAACACAAAGTTACCTTTGCCGATTGAGAGAGACAGTGAAGCCTGAACAGTTGACTAGATGGTGTTGGAGGAGAAAGAGCTCAACAGATGGATAAATGATCAAATCTTTCAACTCTTATTATCATCTTATCTTTTAGAATTTTTTAAAGAAAAAAAGACAAAGCTTCTATGAAATTACTAAAGTGGGCACAGTTTCGAGAAGAATCATTCACGTTAGCTTGTGCAAAAGACTAGAATGGGCACACCTATTTGTATTTTTGTGGCCCGTGATGTTTGTCTTGTTGATCCATTAACATTGTCCGATCGTATCTTAATCATCTTTTTTTTCATATCATGTTCCACTTCTAACTTTGACCAAACCGGTTTAACAAAAGGAACAGGCCTATAAATTTTAGTATATTAGGATAAAGCTGAATATTTTGATTGTAAATGACTCTGCATCTTGCATAACTTTCTAGACACGTAAAGTCAAATACCTTATTAGTTGGCGGGTTGGCTTCACAGACTTTTAGTAGATTTCAATAATCCAGATAAAATCATGTGTTCGATTCAATTATCTATTTCCAAATTCTTATTAAAAATTCTCATCTACTAATCGTTGACTTCAAAATCTTTTTATTTAGAACATGTCTTTACGATCTTCACTTTCACTTCATTATTTTTTTTTTCAAAGACTTGATCATGAAGGAGGATCGGCGTTTTCCTCACAGACACGATGCTTTCCAGCTCTTGAAAACCAAAACGGCGCTCGTTCTCTTCATAGTACTAACTTATGTCTTCGGTTACTTAACAGCATACTATAACCATCAACCGTTACACGTGTCACCACCACCATCACCAACGTCGTTAAAGACCGTCAAGGAGACAAAACCTCGCGGTTGCCTAGTCGACAGCTTCCGAGTAACCACTCGCTGCGGCGACCTTATCCCGCCGGAATCAATCCGACAAACAGTCATCGACAAGATCTTCAACGGGACTTCGCCGTACGTCGACTTCCCGCCGCCGCACGCCGGAAAATATCTCCGGTCAAAACGTATCAAAGGCTGGGGATCGTACGGAGCCGTCTTCGAGAATTTAATCCTCAGGGTCAAACCTCGGACGATCGTCGAGGTCGGGAGCTTTCTCGGCGCGTCGGCGATTCACATGGCGAACCTCACGCGCCGGCTCGGGCTCGAGGAGACGCAGATTCTGTGCGTGGACGATTTTAGGGGGTGGCCCGGTTTTCGAGACCGGTTTAGAGACATGGCGCTGGTTAACGGTGATGTTTTGCTTCTGTACCAGTTTATGCAGAACGTGGTCAGCTCGGATTTAACCGGTTCGATTTTACCGGTTCCGTTCTCTACCGGTTCGGCTTTGGAGAAGCTGTGCGAGTGGGGTGTGGCGGCTGATCTGGTGGAGATTGACGCGGGTCACGATTTCAATTCGGCTTGGGCTGATATAAACCGGGCGGTCCGGATACTTCGACCCGGCGGAGTTTTGTTCGGTCATGATTACTTCACGGCAGCTGATAACAGAGGAGTGAGGAGAGCAGTTAATTTGTTCGCGGAGATTAACCGGTTGAAAGTCAAAACCGATGGTCAGCATTGGGTTATCGACTCGGTTAATGTTATTTGATTCTCTTTTTTTTTTTCTTTTATAAATATGGCAGAATTTAAATACGATGTATGATGATGAGATAATGAATGATAGGAAATGGATGATTCTCAATTCGAGAAAACAGATTTGGTAAACTGTAAAAGATATATATACTTTCTTTCCTATTTAAAACTCTCCTTTTCTTCCTTAGAAAGTGTTGTTTTAGAGAAATATGTCCACATCGTGAAAATTGTCTTGAATTCTTATGTTTCTTCACTTATACTAAAAAGAAATAAAGAGCACAGACTTAAAGATTTCTTCACCGATTTTTTTTTTGTGTGCATAGAGCCTAGGGAACAACGTGTTGAATTCTTGAGTTTCTTGAATTATGAAAAGTCCATTTGTTGAACATAAAAAAACGAATTAAGTCCATGTATAAGCTTCAGGATAACACCGTGTTGGTCCGTAGCACATGTACATCGAGCCTAGAGCACGTTGAAGAGACTTTTTCTCAGCCCAATTATATATACGTGGTTACAGCCTAAGGCCTGTATGCCTTCGTTTCAATATTGGATGTTTTTGTTATGAGTTTGAATTTATCCCAATATAGCCAATTAAGTCGGAGAAGACCGATCTGAGAATATAATTGTATTGTGATCGATATTAATAACAACCAAAAGTTTTCTTAAAACTATTTTTTTTGCTTTTTATTTCTTGTATTTCTCATATATTCACAGGAAAAAAAATCGGCATGGTTAAGGATACGCGAGTCCAAGGATGTGAAAAGTTATGTGTGTTCAATTCCTCTCCAAACAAAGTCGTTGCACATTTGGTCACTTGACTTCCGGGCTCTTATAGAAGTAGCTTGGATCTTAATAATACTACCAAAGAAGGCTGCTAGCTCAACCCTGATAAATAGTAGCCGGATGCAATGCTAAAAAAAGAAGAAGAAAAATATCAACAAAGGAAACTACAGAAATAAAAAAAACAGCGCTCTAACTTAGATCTTCAAGCGTATATTCTTCAATCCTCAACATGATTAAGATATTCATATATAATATCTTAAGAACAATACTTTACTTTCCAAACACATGTAGAATGATATAAGATATACGCACCAAACGTAAGAAGAAGAACGAAAACAAATTCGAAAATATGTATACTACTCTTTAAGAAACGATGCATGAAAGACCCGGGTTCGAAACCCCTTGTGGCCACGGAATACTTTACGCCCTCCCGCAGTTGAGTTAAGCNCTTAAAAAAAAAAAAAAAAAAAAAAAAAAAAAAAAAAAAAAAGAAACGATGCATGAAAGACTCAACGACACAAACAAGTAATAAGCGAAGAATTAATAAAATCTGGTGATCAGAGAGGCAATAACATGTTAGGGGGGATGAAGCCTGGTCCGAGAATAGTCTATATACATATATGATCAATCACTTGTCTTAACATATATACGTATCTGTGTATATATAATATCCTCGATCCAGACAACATTCCCCTCAACTGAAATAGCTTCATTCTCCTGATAATAATCACGATATTGTAGCAGATTCTCCCTTGTTGTTCTAGAGAGAGAGAGAGAGAAAGAGGAGAGAAGAGGTGAGTGAATGGTGATGATGATGTTATGATGAGGGAATGATGAGTGGCGGAGGAGAAGAAGGGCTTTTAATAAGACACAACTCGTCATTCCTAAACCCTAGCCAGCTTTTAAAAAGGAAATATTTTAATATCGAAGCAATTAATGCATATATTTTTGAATAAACTTCACACGTTTTGGGATAATTTAATTGATATAAAAAAAGAGGATGATTTCATTAACCTTTATGGTTAGTATAACAAATTCATGAAATAGCTAGCACTAGCATAACATTTTCGTGATTTTATTATTTTTCATAATTTACTTGCAAAATTATAGTCACTTTAACGAAAAGGCTATATGAACGATTTTTCACAGAGCTGAGTTTTTTTTTACTTTGTACGAATTTATACTGTTTTCTCTTTTTTCCAGTTCTATATTTTTTTCTTATGTTAATACTTAAAAGAGTTCTAGACATTTAATCCATACTTCTTTTTTTTGTCAATTAACTTCAATAGTTTTAGTCTCGACTAGCTTTGAAAGTGTATATCATCTTTTCTAAAACGTTTCATTTTGAATTCGAATTCACATATGGTAAATGGTAATTGTTATTATGTAATTATTCACATTTTTAAATTTTGAACTTCAAATATAAGTTCTCTAAAACGTCATATACGTGATTAGTTAAGATTGCAAAATGTATGATTGTATACGTACGTCCATATATATATATATATGCGATTGTGTATTATTGAAATGCGAAGTAAAGAAGGCAAAAGAAATTAGTCAGAAGAGTAGTTGGGTAATCTGAGGATGACCTGTTAGGAAACAAAATATTTACAATTTAATTTTGCATCACTTTTTAGGTATCCTACCAACTTCATTAATTGTAAACATTGAATTTTGATAGTTGTATGCAACATTTTTTCACAGTATACAAAATGATGATATAAATATTCCACTTTTTCCATATACATGTACTTGTCATGTTTTAAGAGGTTTTGGATACAACGGTGTGAGTTAAAAATGAAATAATCTATTTATCTATTGTTTAAATTCTCTCACGAAGTTGATCCTGCTATCTCTGTCCGCAAATACCAGCTCAAAGCAAGCCCGCTACATGTTATAGTACTTCCGATCCAAAAATATACATTCGATTTAGTGTTTATCTCTATGTGTACAGGTTTACAATGAAATGATCCCTACTTCAAATAACTTCAGATTTTAGATAGACATTGTAAACTTGATTGGACGATGTATGAATTAATCTACATCGACAATATTAATGTCCTCGTCCAGGCAAGGCTTTTGAATTGATGACAGTCAAACTTTTATAACAGGAATAGAATCTAAAACTATTATTTTACTTTTTAATTAATTAGGTTTGTTTGTAATACAATAAGTAGAATTAGATTCAAGCTATTTGGAAGTTTTCGGGGAGTCGTTTACAGCAGAAGGCATGTTGTTGTTTCTACATGGCGTGGGTATTCTTTTCGCCATTAAGATTATTATATTCTCCAATTTGATTAGTTTATTAATGCTACTAGGAATGGAACCCATGCGATGTCGCATGGGAAATCTATATTAATAATTATATATAAAAATATGATTTATAAATTGAATTATTAATAAAAAAACATAAAGTTATTATAAGAAGAAGTAATCTCTTAAATTTATTTTGGCTTAATATTCCTAATAGAATAGGAGTATAGGACTATATATATAAAAGAAATTGTTTTACAGAATTCTTCAAAATAATTTTCATAATG